>DWHP01008753.1:0-10443 GCA_018247895.1 Parnassius honrathi | reverse complement strand
ATACGTACCTATGGACGTTTCTTTTTCGGAGAAGTAAAATCTGTTGATTTATCTCTCGACGTACTTTGTTGTGGCTGCATCATTAACCACTCTTAATAAAAAACAATAATAAAAAAAATAATAATTAAATAAATAACAATTACTAAAATGACCTCCCAAATGTTGGCTAACCGGTTTTGACCCTGACATGTTTTTGCCAGGAAAACGAGACATCACGACAAATACACAAGATGGAAAGAGATAGATAATAGATTGTCAACCCCGCAATCGTTTTTAAGGTTAATGACCTTTCCTATCGCTGCTCGTTGGCTGAACTATAGTCAAATAATGCAGAATATCGTACTATCGTACGTATAAGATTGACATAACCATACGTAAACAAAAAATAATTACCAAATATGATAATTACATTTTCACATAGATTTATAGGAATTCACAAGATTTTTTTTCGTATTTAGGCACATGTACAATAACTACTTTAATTTTTTTCTTTTTCTTATGTTATAGCTTTTTTAGAATTTGTAGGTACAATTTTAGACTATAAAATCATTAGCTATTAAAATTAGACTTACCAATAAGTATCAATTTGTTATTGCTATTATTATGAGTTTTAACTAATTTTGTTTCGTTTAGAACACTATGAACCTTTATGTAACAGACGTATCACCCTACCCATAAAATTAAACTCGTTACTATAAATGTTCAAACAAATTAATGATTTGTCGCAAATTTTTTTAAACAAATAGCTGTAATATTGATCTTTAATTGTGTTATGTAATAAACTAATGTCATACTTCTAGCTATTCTTTTACATTCAATGTAAAAATAATTAAGAATAACAAGGAGATGATAGTACACAAGAATAACACCAAAGCCTTTTATTATTAGTTATTTCCCCTATCATTAAGTCTTTATATAGTTGAACATATGTAAAATTAAATTTTTAGGTTCTTTTTCATAAAAATGTTAGATTTTATTTTATAAGATAACTTTATAAGACAAAGTGACATACACGAACATTTTTTAAAGGGGGTGTGTACCCTATACTTTTCGGGAAAGCTGTAATGTGATAAAAATGAAGTAAGCAATGAAATAGTCCCACGGCTGTGGAAACGTGAACTCGCTCCCACGGAAGTGTAGAATTTGCCTTACGCAGCAATCCCCTCTTCGCCTGTGAACTGTACGTTAGTACATAAATTCCAGTCTGTTTTTCTGACGATATACTTTGGGCCGTCTTACAAGTAACAAGCCTTTTATTTAAACACCCAAAAGCGCAAAATATTACATGAAAGAAGCATTCTGTATACGAAATAGTATTATCGATGTTTCTAAATTCAAGCTTAATCAATTCAAAGCTAGTTATTAAATATAACTATGGCCAGTTTTTGAAAGACTGATCAAACTCAGATTTTAATTCAAATTTAATAAAAAAATTGGCCATGGGTACTTTCCACGTTGTGTTTATACCGAGCAATAGGAACACTAATGCGTCCGTAGCTTCATCGAAATTATCGGATATAATATCTGGTGACGCTAATAGTTCCTAGGTTCGAATCCGTATGTTGCCCTTCGTATACGGATCGAAGGAACCTGAGAATGGTGGGGTGTTAGGGTGCTAAATATAAATCCGGCCCGAATGAACTAGAAAATGGTGCGGCCACAGGCTGCCCCTTCGAATCCTGCTCGAAGGAACCAGAAGATCGTGGAGCTATTAGGTCCAGGGATCGATTCCTGGGTCGAGCCAAAATCAATTATGCGGGATTAACTATATGTGGACTGTATGCGTGGTTCCGTATAACCAAAACAAGATGGTTGATGTGGCACGTGGCAGGCATGGACGATGCACTCGCTATTACCTGATCTATTATATCTAATCGGTGCCTTGCACGGGAATTAAACTTGAGCTGTTAGGAAAAAAGCGACACAGTAAAAGAAAACAAAAGACTAAGTTTGCAATTTCAATATAATTTCCTTTATGGGTCTGCTGGAAGATACTTCAGTTAATCGTGGAATGAGTAGAACCATTGTACGAAATTACTATAAATCTGCTTCTGTATCTTGATGTGTGTGCATAAAATAAATAAAAAAAAGAACGGCTCAAGAGCAATTAAAAGGAAGCACTAACCGGGGTAGGGTTCTTTTAGCGACCTCGAGGACGATGACCCGAGTAGCTACAGGGTATGAAAAATCGCCGTAAAATACGTTGAGAGTAATTTTTAGAATAAAAATTTTGAAAACAATAAAATGATTAATATAAAAAGAATTACAGTGAAAAAATTACAAAAATTTCTTTAAAATGTACACTGTAGCTACAGTGGCGCCACCCTTATTAAGCGCTTTTCTACAGACACTTTTTTATGCAGAGTTTGATTTCCTTGGAGTATAGAGGTAAGGAGGACAATCTTCAATGAAAGTCTGTGCAATAAAAAATTTATAAAAAGTTCTTTAAAGTTTACACTGTAGCTACTGTGGCGCCACATTATTTAGCGCTTTTTTACGGAATACTTTTTTATACAGAGTTTGTTCCCCGGCTGGAGTTTGCGTTTACGTCATAGAGAACATCTGCTCTCGACGCCTCGGCGGTCTTAAAAGTTCGGACCTATCCATCCTTTGGCTACGCGTAGACAGCGATGACCATCCGCGCTTCTACGGGTACCTCTATAGGTCTTAGGACCTATAGAGGCACTCGTAGAGCGGTAATGCCGAAACAGACCAACTCTTTGACCACGTCCAAATGGCTGCAGATTCATTGTTACAGTAGATCCCCTCCGCATAGATCGTGATCTTCGGCGATTTTAACGCACATCACGCGGAATGGCTTGGTTCACGTTTAACCGATCATGCGGGGAGTACTGTTCATGATTTTGCCTTGGCATATGGTCTGATACAACTGGTTACTTCGCCTACGCGGATTCCAGATGTGGAGGCTAATGTACCTTCCCTGTTGGGCCTTCCGGACGGATATCAGATTTCTGTCGAGGCTCCTTTAGGCTCCTCGGACCATTGTCTTGTCCGGAGTGTGGTGCCACTCACGCCGAAATCGCGGTTACATTCTGCAGGCTGCCACCGTGTTTGGCACTATAGGTCGGCTGATTGGGATAGGATGAGGTCTTTCTTCGCATCCTACCCTTGGGGGCGGGTTTACTACTCGCCGGATGATGCCAAAGTTGTTGCTGATTCTGTTGCTGATGTGGTACTTCAGGGTATGGAACTTTTTATTCCTTCCTCTGTGGTGCCCATCGGAGGCAAATCCTAGCCATGGTTTGTTCGCTCCTGTAAAATAGCATCGTACTATAAGCAGGAGTGCTACCAAGCTTGGGCTGACGCATCAACGTCCCGGGATGTAAACACCAGCACTCTAAAAAAGAAGTATAATTCCGCCTCCAGGTCCTTCAAGAGACTTTGCCAGGGCAAAGTCAGAGCACATAGGCAGAATTGGCGAGAGAATAATTCACCTTCCTTCTGGAACCCATGCATTCTGGTCTCTCGCCAAGGCTGTCCAGGGGAACTTCTGTCAGCCATCTCTTCCATCTCTGCACAGGCAGAACGACTCACTGGCTCATGCCACAAAGGAGAAAGCCGATTTGCTAGGCTCTTTCTTTGCGTTCAATGCTCGACTCTCGATGACGGGGGAGTACGCCTCCGACCATCCCTCGGTGAGAGTGCGCCGTGCCTGAGGTGCGGTTCACACAGCGCTCGGTTCGCAAAGCACTCCTCTCCCCAGACATCCACAAGTCGAGTGGGCCCGACGGAATCCCTCCAATTGTGCTGAGGACGTGTGCTTCAGACTGGGCACCGGTTTTATCACGTCTTTTCCGGCACTCCTACTCCCTAGACGTAGTCCCAAAATCGTGGAAGACGGCTTTCGTCCACCCGATCCCTAAAAAGGCGACTGCACGGACCCATCCAACTACAGGCCTATCGCCATCACCTACTTGTTCTCCAAAACAGTGGAGTCCATTGTAAACTGCCAGCTCATGAGGTACCTTGTGGATCACCAGCTGATTAGTGATCGCCAATACGGTTTTCGTCGTGTTCGATCAGCTGGTGATCATGTGGTCTACCTGACTCATAGATGGGCGGCGGCAGTAGAGTCCAGGCAGTAGGTAAAGGCCTTCAATCGGGTTTGGCACAAAGCGCTTTTTTCGAAGCTCCCTTCCAATGGGCTTCCCGAGAAATTGTGCAATTGGATCACCAGCTTTCTTGCAGATCGGAGCATCAAGGTCGTTGAAGACGATGTAAGCTACGATTACAAGCCTGTTAATGCTGGTGTTCCACAAGGCTGTGTACTATCACCAACGCTGTTTCTTCTGCATATCAATGACATGTTGCAAACTCGTCACATTCATTGTTATGCGGATGACAGCACTGGTGATGCTGTGTACACCATCCGTGCCAATATTTATCGGGAAAACGTCTCCGAGTACCGGGACAAACTTGTGTTTTGAAGTCGAGTCTTTGCTGAACAAAGTCTCGGATTGAGGGCGACTAAATCTAGCCTAATTTAACCCTCAGAAGACAGAAGTTTGTTCGTTAACCGCTAAAATGAACCCCTTTGTCGTATCTCCTCAGTTTCAAGGCTCTCCCCTTGTTACCTCAGCCATTATCGGAATCCTTGGCGTCGACATATCGGGTGATGAGCAGTTTCGTGGTCACTTGGAAGAGAAGGCCCAATCGGTCTCCTAAAAAGCTTGACGTGCTTAGCAGAGCGGGACAGTATTTCATGCCGGCACACCACCTGCAACTTTACAAGCCGCAGGTTCGGCCGCATACGGAATTCTGTTCCCAACTCTGGGCTGGGGCTCCCCAGTGCCAGCTCGTTCCATTTGACCGCTATCCAGCGCAGAGCGGCCTGAATGGTTGACGACCGAATGCTTTCCGATCGGCTCGATTCACTGGCATTGCGAAGAGATGTTGCATCCCTTTTCATTTTCTTTCGCATCTACTACGGGGAGTGCTCTGAGAAATTGTTCGGATCAATCCCAGCCGTCAAATTTCGTAAACGCACAACGTGGCAAACGTCCTATACTATCCACACCATCTGGATGCTTGGCGGTCCACCACTGTACGTTTTACATGGAGTTTTCTTCTGCGTACGACATCTCTGTGGAATAGTTTACCACCGTCGATTTTTCCGGACCGATACGACCTAGAGACCTTCAAGAAAAGTGCTTACTCCTTTCTAAAGGGCCAGCAACGCACCTGCAATTCCCCTGTTGTTGCGGTTGTTCATGGGCAGCGAGAGTCACTAGTAGTCACAAAATCAGGTGAACCGTATGTTCGTTTGCCCTCTGTTCTATAAAAAATATATATGTGATAACGGTTATGTACTTACTATGTAGTATGTTTATCGATATGATATGGTATTTTGGTAACATAACGTTATTAGTTATGTTTTGATATATCGGTCTCATGCCTACGCCTGTAATAACAATATATAATAGAACTAATACTGGAGAGTGGAGATAATATAAAAGATAACCTCTTTATCCTTTAGCTATATTTATGAAATTAAAACAATAAATACAAATAAATATTGATAAATACAAATTAAACAGGTTTCACCTGGATACAGATTTTATATTAATCGAAATACTTTGTTTTAACGAGCAACTGTAGTAGAAACGTAATAGGTTAAAATGAATAATTATTTTTCTCAAGATGCATGTGTTATATTTATGGTTTTCTTTAAACTTTCTTCTACATTAATCCTCCTTTTCTAGAAAAAAAAATGCGGGTTTACCATGAGGATACCCCACCGTCATCTGTCAATGGAGACGAAATTACAGGGATGGATGACGAAGGTGTCATGTACTTAGAAGAGATAGATGATATGCCGGATGATTTTGAGGAAATGGAAGAAGTAACAGACCAGGAAGAAGAAGACACTGAAATGGAACGTCCAGAAGATCTCGCTGTCTTAGTTTTCAATAAGCATAGTGGTTCAGTATTTTGCTGTGATCTTCATCCATGTGGAAAATTTGCAGTTACAGGTGGGGAGGACGATAAAGCATATGTATGGTTTGTAGCAACTGGCGACGTTATCATGGAATGTAAAGGTCATAAAGATTCAGTTATATTTGTTGGCTTTAGTTTTGATGGTGCGTTTCTTGCCACTGTTGATATGAGTGGTGTAATAAAAATATGGAAATGTAACCTTGAAAATGTTCAACAAGAATGGCCAATCGTATTTGAATATGAAGCAGATGATTTAAGTTGGGGTCTATGGCATTTTGGGACCAGAGTGCTATTTTGTGGTTCTGTTACTGGTGATATTTTTGTTTTTAAAATTCCTACAGGAGATACAAAAATTTTACCTGGTCATAATATCAAAACAGAATGTGGTAAGGTAATAAACATTGATTTTCAAAATTATATTTTATGAAACTATTAATTTCCAACAATTATTATTATTTTATTATTTAAATCAACAATCACCTTTTTACATTTAAAATATTTTAATGTATTGTAACATTAATATTTCTCTCAATAATATCAATATTGATGACTCCGTGGCACAGTGGGTTAGCAATAAAATACTGTATTATAATAGTTAAAAAAATTGGGCAACATGCAAGTTGAGATACACACTCAAGTATTAATGCACTATTTACATGTTAAAGCCATGCTGCATTTATATTATTGTTTTAGCATCAATAGGATGGCTCAATTAGTGAAGGCCTCTTAAAGAATATCACCTTAATGCTGCTGTGTTTAGTATGGTGAGAGTAGAGAATCAGATACCTTTTTTCCTGGAATCAAGACAGAATGTCTTAGTCTTCATGTGTGATAAGTCATAACACATCTGCATTTTGATTCTTAATAGATGTAGATTTCTATGGACCATAGCATCCACTTACCGTCAAATTATTGGTGTGCTCATGTGTCACCTTTCTGTAAAAAAACTTGCTGTGAAACAGTACTTGAAAGAATTGCTTATTTTAAAAAATGTTAAAAGCAGCCTCTTAGCAGGATTGTATGGACAGTTAGTACATAGGATTCTGCCGTAAACCATAAAAGGGACTGAGCCTTGTTGTATACAATACTGCATACAAATTATGACTCATAAATTAATCATTATACTATTAAATACTTTTAGAAATGCAAGTTTGATTTCTGAATGGAACATGTTAGTATAGCCCACAACATTCTAAAAATCTGGGGGAGGCCTATGTTCAGCTTTGGACTTTTATAGTCTGTAATAGATACTATCGTATAAATAGGTATCATATAAATACGTAGTCTGTATAAATACTCCCATAGCCCACAAATAATGTTCCTATGATATGTGTTGTTTGTTGATCTTCTATTTATTTAAAACTTCATATACATACATGCTATATAGGTGGATTTACATCTGTGGAACACTTACATTTTAATAGATTTTTAGATAATGGGATAAAAGTTATAATAAGTATTCGGCCTATCCGGCCTAAATATACTATCCACCAGGATACCAGATTAAAAAAAAAACACAAAATATCAAATTTAGTTCAGTACATTATTTATGTCAATTAACAAATACAATCAGTAATCACAAAATTTTTATTTTAAAACTTACAAAATTAGTGCTAGTACTGTGCTAAGACACAATAAATAATAGCACTACATAGCTAAGGGCAAATTATGGTAAATAAATACTAATTTCTCTGCATCAAAAGACAACAAGCAGTTTTGCCTGTCTTCATAAAAAATTTTGGATAAATTAGGGTATTGTGTAGCTGCCTGCCTGCCCACATAAGGGTCATGATCGCAAACAGTTCGCACTGACTTTACTTTTTGCTTCTTGCGATGCACCAAACTGCAATGTTCAATGTTCAAACAGCTATCCGTTTCATCTCTAATAATTACTATCACTGTTTTGCAATTTATTAATTATTGAGTTTAAAAATGTTAATAAATTGTCCTTGCAATAGTTAACTAATGTTTATAATATATATGTGGTTGGTAACCAATGTTTATAATATATTTTGTTTTACATAATTATATTTTACAGCTTTTTCCGGATGGTGTTCGTTTAGCGGCTGGATATGAGGATGGTACAGTAAAAGTTTGGGATCTGAGAACAAATTCTGTACTTCAACAGTTGCCACAAAACATCCATCAAATAAGAGTAACTGCTATTGACACACACCCGGAAAATAATCTTATGGCATCCATATCTACAGATGGTAATTTATTTTTGTCTGAAAAATATATTTCTTATACCTAAATTCCCACAGACTTATATTAGATATCTAGGTATATACTATGTATTTTCCTCAGTTTGTATGTTTTTTGAAAGTCGTAAGGGCTTTTTCAGGTTTTGATTTACCTCTGGAGTGTGAGGCTTGGCTTTTATTTTATAATCTTAATACTATTAAACAAGCAATCTGTACTTTTGTTTGTTTGTTTTAACACGCTAATATCTGGAACTGCCAATTCGATTTGAAAAATTTTTTTTTATGATAGCCAGATTCATGAGGAATAAATAGTATAGGCTATCTAGATTTAGGCTACACTAGCTTTACATATTGATTTTTTTAAAGCAAGTCGGAAGAATAAGCACTTCCGAACTTCTTTATCCAAGTGCTGGCATAGTGGTTAGTGATACGTTAATTAATGTTCTATAAAATATTGATCTTTACTTCGTATAAAAAAAAAGTCCGCATTACCATACGTCTATTTTTTGTCGTAACTCATAATCATAAGCCACAATACGATACAATATGACAAAATAATATTGAAAATTAAAATGTAAATCCTTACGAACGAAAGCTACTTCATCATCAATCAATCAGTGATTTCTTAAATTATACGGGGCTGGAATCGCGGGGCACAGCTTGTATTTATATAAAAGTTAAAAAAAGTTACAGCCTATATACGTGTCACTCCTAGGCACAGGCCTCTCATTTCTGAGAGGGTTTTAGGGCAAGGAATAGTCCGCCGCGCTCCCCCAATGCATGTTGGCGAACTTCACATGTCTTCGAAAAGTTTTTTTTCTTATTTCTCGGACATGCAGGTTTTACTCACGATGTTTACCTTCACCGCCGAGCACATGGTAAATCAGCACTTAAAATTTGTAATTAACGATTTCATTGGTGCCGGCGGGGATCGAACCCGGTTTGTTCGTGTATTTACAACGGCTCTTGTAATTATATATTTGTTTGTAAATGTGTTCCGAAAACTAACGAGATTGATGAAATTTATAATTTGGGCTTTACGGGTGCGAAAAATCGATTTACCTACATGTAATTTCTTGAAAAATTCGTTTTATTCGTGTTTTCAGCAAAGCAATAAACGTTGCTTGCCTGATCAATATGATAAATGAATTTCGCCACAGAGACTATCTTCATAATAATGTCTAATGGGAAGACTATAAAACTACCATGCAGATGTGCGCGAGTTCGAATCTTGCAATGTGGACGATTTTTTGTTTCATTGTATTCTAGTCCACACAGCATTTCTGCTGACCAAAAATTGTTATGCTTTTTATAAATAAATAATATGTGTAAGAATACCCACTACCCCATGTCATCCCGTGGGTGTTCTAAGTGTCGGTAGTGGAAACTGTACCACAACTCAAAATAAAAAAGCTGCGTTTGCTAACCCATGTCAAACTGTAGTTGCGAACGATTTATTGTTTTTTGTAATAGTGAATAAACGCACACGTGCTAGTGTAATAAACCATTACGGAGCTCGGGAAGAAAAAAAATTGCAGCCGTGAGTTACTAATACAGGGTACTGAAACAGTCACATTGATATATAATATAGTTAGTATAATATAATATGGTTAGTATAATATAATATGGTTAGTATAATATAATATAGTTTAGTTTGAGCTATATGATAAAAAAATTACGCAACCATTAAAATAATGTTAGGCACTCTTTTTAACTTTTTTGCCATTATTTGAATTGAAACCATTATTATAATAATTAAGGTATTTACGAAGGGCATACATTAATTTCTGTATGTTACGGTAACAAATGTAATCTTGTTAAAATGTATCTAGCAACACGGAAGTAAGTGGGGATGATTGCGTACTTTGGTCCGCGGTACTATTTGAAAGATGATCAGTGCGAGATTGGCTAATAATATAAACAATTTTCTTTTTGTTGGTAATACCAAGAAAGAAAAGTCGTTCGTTTTCATCTTAGGCTTGCCTAGCTTGCCTAGCAATAAAGAACGTGCGAGTGCTCATGTATACTCGTAACCGACATTTCTTTGCATCACAGAAATCTAAATACTAATAGAAGTCGTAAAAGCGCGTGACCTTGTCACCGCACATGTGATTCGTAGGCCACAAGCGAGCGAGGAGCGTTTGTTTCGGTAATCAGTACCGTTTCGGACGCAGAGACGTAAAAATGGTGTTTTGAAGCATAAACAACTGCGGAAATTCCTCCACAACTTGCAAATTTTCAAATAAAGGGATAACATTTCATAAATAAGTACTTAGTGTTT
>DWHP01008752.1:0-10443 GCA_018247895.1 Parnassius honrathi | reverse complement strand
TATATATATATATCTTGGTCCATAAAAGTGAAAACGCATCTGTATGCTTACTTTTTTGAAGTAGACTCTGCAGTCTACTTCAAAATCGTGGCGAGCGTGCGGCGCCGCGTGCTGCCATCCATCCAGTCCAGCCGCGCCACCGCCGCGTCGAACGCCGCGCGCACGTCCTCCACCATCTTGTAATTATAATTCGTGTCCACAGATAATTACTATCAGTTGGACTATGGTTTGTTTTTCACTCCAATTATATGAAAAAGAACTGTAATGGAGCTTAATATCCAGATTTTATTTATAGATTTGTAATGTAGTTGTCAATATTATCACAAATATGTATTTGCAGAAGCACGACGGAAAAATCAACCCTCGCGATAATTACACGACCCAGAAACACAAATAAGATGTAGACTACAACGAGGCCAACCCTTTACCCGCCGCAGGAATAACAAATCACAGAATAATACGATATTTCATATTTCTCTCCGACAGCCAGTAGATACCATGATGTGCAAGAGTTGATACTCGTAATATTTTAACACTCTATTCACAGCTGGAGATGTATGCAAAATTTGTTTAAAAACGATATGTCAAACGAACAATTTACAAAAATTAAAGCCCAGACTTTTACAACGTGGTAGAGCCATGCTGCAGCTATATTATGGCTGTAGCACGAGTGCTTCAGCTCGACCGGGGAAGTACCAAGCTTTCACAGAATAACTGCGTTTTGTATGGTAGGTGTAGAACCACGAAGACTCTTTTTACTTGTAACGAGACAATCCATCTTAGTTCTCAGTGATGACAACGCATCTATATTTTGATTTTTAATCGAGGATTAATGTAGAAGTCTACGGGCCACAACATCCACTTCCATCAAGTGGACTGTGTGCTTGTTTGTTACGAATCGTAATGCATGCATTTACCATCAGGTGAACTGTGTGCTAGTTTAGTGCCCAACAATGTCGCTTAGCGTCGTCTGTACGCTTAGATCTATTAAACTACACAACAGATTTTGAAGTAGTTTTCATCATCAGACTGAATGATTCAATAGGAAGTTTTATATTATATAATACGTGCATAATATACTGTCGAGATCTAAAAATCACCCGTGCAAAGCCGAGGGGGATTACAAGACTAAGTTTAACAGCAAAATGTTCATCACTTTTAGGTCTATCGCGCGCTCGTATACGCCGCCACATTGCTCCAGTTGTGAATCGTGCATTATTAATCTTGATTCACATAATTTTCCTTAGTGAAGCGTCGACATTTGATAGACGACCTGACATTTGATCAACGATACGTGATTCATTCTCTTGGAGTTATTTTCTGTAATGCGGTCAGGGATCTAATATAATTTAACATAATTTCACACGGGATTTCCTTTCGGCGGTATTAATAGACGAATACAATGATCAAACAACAAACGAAATGAACGAAACATATCACTAAGGATATTGTTGATAAATTAAAGGAACGAGAGGAAATGGCATTGTACATATATAGCCTCGATTTTAATCAAGCTAATCGTACTAAAATTTGAATGGTAAAAATAGGTAATAAAGGTAATATAGGTCAATGCATATACTATATAGCCATATTTTCTGAAATCAGATATATATAGTAGAGTTGCAGTCACTAAGACTACAGAATTAAGATACGGGAGTGAGGATGAGAGGGGTGGATAAAGAGCGAAAAGAGAAAGAGATTTTGATGCATAAACTAATAACTAATTAATATCCTTTATCTGGGCACATGTCGCCTCTCATTTCTGAGAGGGTTATAGAAAGAGTAGAAGAATACAGGTTTCTAAATTTTTGTAAGAATTTCTTATGTTTACGCGAAAACTACACGTTTAAATGAATCATAGTTTAATGGAATTTATCGCGTATATTTACTTATTTTAAATTATCGAAGTCTCAAGAACTTTACAGAATCCATTGTTACGAGGCCCTCCCCATCATCTCTATTGAAATTAGAATATTTTTAATTAAAATAGCCTTGCGAATCGTCCTTGAAAGAATCGGTGTTCCTTAGCGAGGATTTTTGGTCTATTAAATCTGATATAGTGACGGGGCGATCTTGTAAGTGTTTACAGAGCGCAGACTTTCTGAAGCATCAGTTCTTCAATCAGCTAAGCCGGAAATTTAGAATAAGTTAAATAATACGTGATAAAATCCGTAGAACTTAGTTCCATTTCTGGATTTTAGTTATAATTACGTACATAAACCCTCACACCAGTTATCGAGATGGGTAGGAGATACCACGAATTTAAATTTGGCACGATCCTGATATACCTTCCTTGCTTTTTTTTTGTGGAATAATGGTGACAAGCGAGCACACAGTTCACCTGATGATAAATGGATGCTGTGGCCCATATACATCTACATTTAAACACGACTCTCCGGATCCCTCCACTCATCATACGAAACACAGCCTCATTAAGCTGCTATTTCACGCTGGTATTCCGTCAGAGCATGGTTCTTCCCCGGTCGAGCCGAACCATTCGTGCTACAACCATAATATAGCTGCGCCGTGACCCTACCACGTACAAAATTCGGTACATTAACATCCAATAAAATAAGTATACTGCTCGTTGATTAAGGCTAATTATAACATGGACCCATTTTCAATATTGTCAGCAATTTAGTCAATTTACATTTTTCCGGGGCGTCGCTTGTCGACACAGCACTTCACTTTACGGGATACACTAATTCTATTATTTGATTTGCTAAAGAGATATTTCTTGCATTCTCTTATTTCGTCTAACATCTATAACATCTAAATATTTTTTTACATAGTTTGCAGATGGTTATCTCCGGCCTGTCAGTATGTAAAATATTGCAGTTATTGGTGATATTAATATATATACGTAAATTTTGTAATGACTGTCATGAATATTTGAACTTGTGTGCCAATCTCGGCTTATTTCCATCCCACAATCTACCTACACATTTAAACACCTGTCTGGATCATGTACTACTCAGAACGAGTCTAATCACCACTCTCATGATAATAGACTCATACAAAACTGATCATAATCCAATAGTATTAAATTTGAAATATGAACCTAAGTTATTAAATAATAATACTAACAGAATAAATCTTATCAAAACTTTAATAATAGCTGATACAAAAAAATTTGATATGAATGATATTTTAACATCTAAAACTTTCAATGAGGCCACTCAAGTTTCCTATAGAAAGAGTTCCGTCAATTAAACTCATTGTATTTTACACACAATTCCTGGAAGGATTAGAAATAAGTAACCACGGATCACACTACTGAAATGTATCAGAAATCGCGACCGAATGTAAAATGTAATATAAAATCCAAGAAGTATCCAAATGTTTTGACTCTTAAACGTACGTATAAAAGATATAGAAACGTCTGTAATGAACTTTTGAGTAATCTAAAACGTACCTATGAAAAAAACGAGCTAATTAAAAGTAAAAATGATTCAAAAAGAACTTTAGGTACTAAAAAATATATGTAATATTAAAAAAATATAAATTGTTCAAGTGATCTTATAAAAATAACTTCTTATGTATCTGCGTCAGTGGACTATGTCAGCAAACTCTGTTAATATTGACAAAAACTTAGCCGATGAAATTTTAAATTAGTCCTTCTTATTATCGTTCAGAAGAACAAAACTCTTTCTCTCCTTTTTCCTTAGTTTTACACGAAGTAAAATATGATGAAGTTGACAGAATTATTAGTAGACTTCGTTCTGATAGTGGTATAGTAAAGTAAAAGTAAAGTTACAGCCTATATACTTCCCACTGCTGGGTACAGGCCTCCCCTCATTTTTGAGAGGGTTTTAGGGCAAGTAAGTGTCCGCCGCGCTGCCACAATGCGTGTTGGCGAATTTCACATGTCTTCGAAATATTTTTTTTCTTATTCCTCAGACATGCAAGTTTCCTCATGATGATTTCCTTCACCACCGAGCATGTGGTAAATCAGCACTTAAATTGCAATTAGCAATTTCATTGGTGCTGGCAGGGATCGAACCGGGGTTACTCGCGATCTGTTATATTTACAGCGAGCGTTGAGCATCTGAGCTACCACGGCTCTTTGTACATACACACTTTGTACATATACAGTGGTGTAGGATGTGATTGTATTCATACATCGATCTTTAAGGCTTGTAAAAGTACTTTTACCCCCCTTATGACATAAATATTTAATCAGTCAATTCAAACGGGCAAATTCCCTGACCTTTTTAAGAGGGCACTAGTTCATCTAGTCCATAATGGAGGTAAACAGGACATTGTAAGAAAGTACAGGCCAATATCTGTGCTTTCGGTTTTTTCTAAGCTATCAGATTTTTAAAGACTTTTGACACAGTTTCAGTTCCAGTCTTACTCGAGAAAATGGTAAGAATAAGAATAAGAGGCATAGCTCTAGAAATTTTTAGATATAACTTCAGTAACCACAGCCAATGTGTCATTCATCATCATCATTACAGCACTTCACAAGTCCACTGCTGAACATAGGCCTCCCCCAAGTTATGCCACAAAGCACGGGCCTGAGCCACTTGCATCCATCGACTTCCTGCATGTCTTACCAGGTCGTCACTCCATCTAGTGGGGGGTCGCCCTACACTTCGCCTACCGGTACGAGGCTGCCACTCCAGAACCTTTTTTCCCCAACGGTTGTCGGTTCTTCGAGCTATATGGCCGGCCCATTGCCAGTTCAGCTTTTTCTTTACTTGCCCTAAAATCCTCTCTGAAATGAGAGTAGGCCTGTGCCCAGTTAGTATAGGCTGTAACTTCAACAGGGATTTGAAAATGTAAAACTGAAGTCAGGAGTTTCTTCGATCTTATATTTAAAAGTTCTTCGAATAGTCTATTCTTTTTGTCCGTAATCGCAACAATTTTACCGACTTCAAAAAGGAGGGAGTATTCAACTCGACTGTATGTTTTTAACTTCCCGCTAAGAAAACTGAAAATAATTCAAAAATCAGCAAGTTATTGTTTGTACCCCGTTTTTCAAAAATTGAGTTTTCATCAAATGTTGACGTTTTGAGGTCACAGGAAGCCACCTTCACAATTTTTAGATTGTGTATGTATGTATGTATGTATGTGTGTGTGTGTGTGTGCGTGTGTGTTGTGGATGTATGTAAACCTCTTATAACTTTTGAATGGCTCGACCGATTGTAATGATCTAAGCGGATTTTCAAAGTGTTTCATCAAACTTTGATTTCCTAAGAGTTTAAACTAATTCGGACCGATAAATTTTTAGAAATCTCAAAAAGAAAATTTATGAAAAAAAGTTTTTTTTGAATAACTTTTGAACGGCTTTACCGATCGATTCCAAAAACTAATCAGCTTTTAACCTTGAAAAACCACGTCGATCGTCGGTCTGGTCCGGACCGGTTGATCGTTCGTGAGATACCGTTAACGAAAAATTTTGAAAAAATTGATTTTTTTAAATTACTCCGATATTTCATATACAATGTCATAATTTGGTGAAATTTTAAGCGCTTTGCATTTAAAATTAGCGGTAAGTTCTAGGGAGGGCATGCAGGGTCAAATAATTTTTTCATGTGTGTTTCCTCATAACTTTTTTCTGGGTGAACCGATTTTGATAATTCTTCTTTTATCTGAAGGCTGATGCTTCTTGCGTAGTCCCATATTAATTTAATCAAGATCTGACAAAGAGTTTTTGAATTATCTTTAATATTGCGTATTTAATTGACTTCGAATACATTGATTCGGTCGTATTGTAGTCGGTTGTATAAATTTTTTAATTTTACCACTTGTCAAGCTACTTAAATATAAATATAGAAAACTATTTACGAGTATCATCATTAACTGATTAAAAAGTTCCTCAATAGTTTTATATAAAATTTTATACTTCCAGAATCCCAATAAAGAACAGCGGGATCAAAGACATGCAGTCGATAGTAGCTCTGCCACACAAACCGCACTGGGTAGCCGTAGTTGGTAATGACAAAGCCGGCATTCTCGATATTAAAACTAAGCGACATGTCAGGTTTGTAAATTCCTTATTTATATCAATGCCACCAAGACGAGATATAGAATGTAAGCCAACTATTAAAATAGAAAATAATGTATAATGTAGATATTACATATGTATCCCTTTTTGCACTTACATAATTCTTCTTTTTAATTTACTATTGAATTAGAAAATATATAGGTTCCTCTCTCCAGGAAGGAACTAGCAAGAAAAGAAGATATAAGTAAAGCCCGCCCGAATTTCGGTCAGGATTACCAGTCCAATCGGAGACTAGCAGGACAGATTTATAGAGCCCAAGTGTATGTGCAAGCACAAGTGCACTCTATATCCCTCACTCTCATAGTCGGATGGGATGGTAATCCAGCACGACCGGAGAGAGATCACGCACATGACAAACGTATTTACGTGGTACTTCCGTGGTACGTGGGTGAAGCTGCTACTGAGAATATCTTGGCTAATAAACTTTATAACTATTTTTTTTTGCTCGAATCTAGATTCAAACCCATGACATTAACCAAAACAAACAACCCGCACGCAGTCGTAGCTTAACTAAGTCTGCGTGTTTATATTATTTCTCACCGGCTTTTCACTTTAGATCTTTTGTTACCTTATTATGGGTTTAACTTTGTTTATTGTCCATAGTTACTTGATTGCTACCAGTTGATTAAAACATTATGTAATGCGATCTGAAATTAAATATAAAAATGGTTTAATTAAAAGTAGAACCCTACATATAACTAAATTTACCAATAAATTAATTTGTAATGTCTCTCTGTAATATCGGCATAAAGTAATCTATTTCAGGCCTTAAGCACATAGTAAGGACCAGAGGGTAAGCTTCCTAACAACATCGAGAATGTATATCTATTTTGATAGGGTTGTCACCTGATAAATGTGAAAAATTTAAGAAAAAAACAAAAATATTATATAGTATAAGACAAAATGTGGTTTCATTGTAACTTAAATTAATATAACAGCATGTATGTTTATTGTAACTTAAATCGAAACTGCAAAAATTGTATATTTTATTAATTTTCATAGTAATATGTCTTATGGAAGCTTGCTGTAGCGTAAGGCGAATATTGAGAAAATACTTGCAATTTATAATTAAAAAATCCATTCGAGAGAATTTTGAGAAAATAGGTATTCTCACAGAAGCTTCATATTATATATTTCTATCGAAGTCATTTTCGTAAGACAACGTATTCATGAGTACAAAAAATCAGGTGGTGGTGCTAATGGCTGTGATAGTGGCAGTGGGAGTGGTGGTGGTTGTGGTGGTGATGCTGGTCGTGGTGGTGTTATTAGTGGCGACGGTGATGGTGGTGGTTCACTGCACAGCACCACCAACGATACTACAAGCAACACCACCAAAACCAGCATCACTACCACCGACACCAGCACCACTACTGCTACCAACACCTTCACCACTGTTATTTATACTTATATACACTGGTATTAGTATTATTTTCTCTCGAATTTTTATATATAGGTACTGTATAACTGCTAGGCATTAGTGTATTCTGAACGCTAATTAATTATTATATGAATATATAACGTCTTTTTTAATAATAAACAATATCTAAACTTAACTCTAACAGTAAAAAAATAACTTCCATTCATTTAAACGCGCACGACTAACAGCCCTTTCATGGATACTCCGACTGAGCCGGCCCAAACCGGTTTGTACCCCGATGGTGCGTCGGTGAATGGGTACAGTCGCAGCGAGCCGTTTGTATGTAGCTTCCCCTCTGGTCGGTTTCTTTACTCATGTGGCTCAAGGCTGACAACGCATTTGCGTTTTAAATCTTAATTGAGGATAAATGTAAATGTATACGGGCCACAGCATCCACTTACCATCAGGTGGACTGTGTGCTCGTCTGTTAAGATTTTTAAGACTTGTTTTAAGATTTTTTTTATAGAATAAGGGTTATTCTATAAAAAATCTTAGGAATGAGAGTAAGCCATACTTACTAGGAGGACTTCTATAGGCTATAGCTTAATTTTTTCCTTTCACATGTATCGCACTTTGGGTCCGTGGGTACATTTTTGAAAATATAAAAAAAATCATAAATATTTTGAATATTCAAGTGTGTTAGTTTCGACTATCTCGTTAGTCCAGTGGTCGAAGCAGTGATTGCTTATTATGTTCTATGTGCTTCGAATCCTGGGCTGGGCTGTAATCAGTACCTAATTTTGTTTTTTCACTCAAAAATTCTCTGTAGCAGCCCGCAATTGGCGGTATTTCACCCCCATGTACGTAAAGCCGTTGTTCCTGTACCTGATATCTCTCTGGTCGTGTCGAATCGCGGTCCACTCGAGCTATGAGAATGATGTAGAGGGCCCACCTGTGCTTGCGCACACACGTGCACTATAATCTTGCGTGATGACTACTGTCCGTTGACACTGGTCACCAAACTTCTTAAACTTAGAGGATTCATACCGTGTTTAATTGTCAGTGTGACATTTGCTATTATGAAATCACTTACCAGCGTACTTGTATATATAGAGGTCAGTGTATGGAATAATTTTAACTTATTCAATTCCCGACGTTTCGCTATTATTTATTCTGTGGTTTTGTGCACTTTACAGCACCTTCGCGGGGTGGATGGCAAAGGAGTTAGACGTCCTGATGCACGGAGCAATTTGCTCCGTGTCCTGATGTCATAGTTAACGAACTACCTTCGACTTTTGATTATTCATTTTTAGTTCGAAACGTCGGGAATTAAAAAGGACATATTAAACGCGACGACATTCCAAATTTCGGTTTTATTCTATGTGTAGTATTCTCGTAAATATAAATAATAATTTGCTATTATATTATGACCAGTGTTTTGTAGCTTGACTTAAATATTCACAGATTCGTGCCACGTTGGAACGGTGCTTGCACTCGAGACGGTAAAATAGGCCTTTGTGCCCCGTCCCGTGGAGGCCTTGACCTGATAGAACTAAAGAGGGGTACATCGTTACAGCAGCTCATTTTCAGAGCAGCTGAGGGAGTGTTTTCCATAATAACCATGTTCAGTTCTACTGACCAGTACGTCTTCTATTACCACAGCGGTAGAAAAACACTGAGAGTATTCAGGTACGCTATTAGTTTAAAAGAGGGTGGCCAAAGGGCTATGCTTCTACGCTAAGTAGCTAACATTTGTATTTTGTTGGTATTATTACTTTAAATTTATCTAGTATAATGCAGGCATTTTGCATACTCATAGACAAACATACGGATGTGAAACTATTATTTTTGTAGGTCGTATTATATTTATATACGTGGAAGAGCCATGCTGCAGCTATATTAATGTAGCATGATTTGGTCGGCTTGACCGGTAAAAGGCCAGCGTAGAAAAAACAGCTATATTATGGTTATAGATATATAAATCAAAAAAGTTCCCTGAAAATAATGTAATTAATATTACCTACAGGCGTTATAGAAATTTTTGCAATGAAATCTTAAAAAAGGTCGAAAGTAATTATAACAAAAATAAATTTATAGAAGCTGGTAAGAATATTAAAAAAACGTGGGATGTAATTAGATCTGTTGCCAAATTAAACTTAAAAATACATCACAATAATAGTGAGTTGCTTCAAGTTGCTGAAAATCCTAAAGTCTCAATTAATCAAGTAAATACATACTTTGCGAATGTAGGGAAAAACCTAGCAGAGAAGATTCCTAGAGATATTCAGCCTATGCCGTACGAAATGGATAGTTCTATTTCTAACTCATTTGTTTTAACTGATACCGATTTTCTTGAAGTATATAATACTATTACTGAACTTAAAAATAGTCCAGCAACTGGAATAGATGATATACCTACCAAGGTGCTAAAAATGTCTAGTCACGTTCTAGTACCACCAATAACACATATATGTAATAGAAGCTTCATTGAAGGCGTATTTCCTGACTGTTTCAAGACAGCAATCGTTAAACCAATTTATAAAACCGGAGACAGAGCCAGTATCAGTAATTATAGACCCATTTCTATTTTGCCCTCATTATCGAAAGTTCTAGAGCGATTAATGAACAAAAGACTTACTGATTACTTAAATAAATATAATATCATTTCTAATAATCAATATGGCTTTACTCGCGGAAAGTCAACTGAAAATGCTGTTAATGACTTAACATCGCATATAGTTACGCTATTGGAACAAAAAAACAAATGTCTGGCAGTGTTTTTGGACTTGGCTAAAGCGTTTGATACTGTTTCAGTCCCGTTGTTGTTGAATAAGTTGGAAAGAATAGGGATAAGAGGAACCGCTTTAAATTTATTTAGTAGTTATCTAAAAAATCGAACCCAACGTGTAAAAATTGACGATGTGACAAGTGACTCCCAACGTATTTATTATGGAGTTCCCCAGGGAAGTATCCTTGGTCCTAGCTTATTTTTGGTCTACGTGAATGATTTATGTAACCTGAAACTAGTCGAAGGGAAATTGTTCGCTTTTGCAGACGATACAGCTTTGGTATT
>DWHP01008751.1:0-10444 GCA_018247895.1 Parnassius honrathi | reverse complement strand
ACATTGTTGTATATTTGGGAATCTTCATACAATTAATGACCATTCATTTTTATATTGTATATATTCATTCCATATAAATAAATGTTTTTTTTTAAATTTTGTATTTAAAACATTAATATACCACGTTTTTTATATTTTACATCTACAGTATTTTCCGATTCTGAACTATGTTCGAAATTTCGTGAGTGCTCGAATTTGAGTTGCAAGATGCTGACACACAGACGGACAGACGAACAAGAAAGCGACGTCATAAAATAGTATGCTGTAGCAATTTTTTATAGGATTGGGCGACAAAAGAGCACACAGTCCACCTGATGGTAAGTGGTTGCTGTGGCCCATAGACATCTACATATATCGAATCAAAATACGGATGCCTTGTCACCCGCGGGGATTAAGATGGAATGCCTCGTTTCCAATAACAAGGGTCTGCGGTTCTCTACACTCACCATACGAAACACAGCAGTATTATGCTACTATTTTACTCTAGTATTCTGTGAGAGCGTGGTCCCTCCCCAGTCGACCCGAACCATTCGTGCTACAACTATGCTACTAATATAACTGCAGCATGGCTCTACCACGTAACAAATTTTGTATAATATTTTATATAATACATAATATAAAGCATTATGCTGATTGGGATACCTTGTCGTTGTGGAAACCTATTATTTTTTAATTGTTTTGTTTTGTTTCTACTTTACGTTGTGACGAATAAAACATTTTAATTTAATTTAATTTCGTTAAAAAACATTAAATTTACGCTAAGATACTCTACTGTATCGAGGAGGCATTCATAAATTTCATAAGGATAAACATCCAGATCCAGATATTTGATGGTTTTATGGATTATTTTTAGGTCATACAAATACTTGTTTCATGTGGGATTCAAACCCGCTACCCTCAGTGCCGCAACTTATTGCTAAGTCACTGCGCCACGTTGTCGTCGCATACATAACGCTAACGCAAAAATATTGAAGACAGATTAGAATTCAGTTTCAGACTGTCGTGTTCAGACTCAGTAATTGTTTCCAATTACAATAATATCCACTTTGCTGGAATATCCAACAACTATCATCATCATCACCATCATCATCATTACAGCCCTTTACAAGTCCACTGCTGAACATAGGCCTCCATCAAGGAATAATACAAAGCACGGTCCTGATCTACCTGAATCCATCGATTTTTTGCATGTCTTACCAGGTGGTATTTTTGTAAAAAAAAATGTTTTCGGATCTGAATGTGTCTTGATGGTTCCAGTCTCCTTTCAATTTGATCGCATTAGCATACGGGTACAAATGGAATCGGACGAGTGAGTGCATCTGTGTTTGAGTGAGCTTCCAACACAACGCAATTAGTGTTTCAATGAAGGTTTAGTAATTTTTTTCGGTAAACATTTTTAGAACTTACTGTCTAGTTCTAGTAGAAAGTGTCAAGAGAAAGATTACAAAAAAGAAAGATACGTTTTCTTGTTGTTTAAGTTGTACTACACAGGAAGATATATTAAATTAGAGTTGTAAAGATTTACTAAAAAGTCTCAGAATACACTGACGCCCAAATCCTCAAACTCTGCTCAGTTTTAAGATGCCTTTAAATCTAATGCTTTTCTATTACTTTAAGATAAAGTGGCTGTGACAACACGACACTTAAAGACATCTTAAAGTTGAGTAGCGTTTTATTACTTGACCATCAATCTTTTATAAGGTCTTACTGCCTCGTTGATCTAGTGGTTCTAGTAGTGCGACTGCTGATGATGAGGTCTCGGGTTCGAATCCCGGGTCTGACCAAAAATCATTTATTGAGTTTTTCCGTCAAGAAATTCTCAGCAGCTGCCCGGAGTCAGGGAGCTAGCGGTGTCTCACCCCCGTGGTTCTGCACCTGATCTCTCTCCGGCCGTGTCGGCTTACTGTCCCATCGGGTTATGAGAGTGCACCTGTGCTTGCGCATACACTTGGGCACTATAGTCCTATCCTGCGCCGATGGCTAGTCTCCGTTGAGGCAGACCGCCGTGGCCGAAATTTGGTCTTTGGGCATTATAACGTCTTATTAAATTTACAATTTAAGAGAGGTGTGAGTAAAGCAGTAAATGAAATCGTGTTTCCAATCTTAGTTATACGCGTAGATGTTATTACTTACTTCCACTCCTTTTTCCGAGTAGGTTCTTCCGCCTAATTCTCGTTCATCCTCTTCATCACTGCTATCAGAATCTGAGTAGGCTGGTTTCGAAGCTTCTGTTTCTGATGAGCCTTTTTCTTTCGTTTCTTTTTCTGCATCTATTTCACCTTCTTTCTCTGTGCCTGCTTCGGATGTCACTGTTATCTGTTAAAAATAATAAAGAACTGTATAAATATGTATTTCGTTGAAAACATTAAATCTAAAGATTATTTTTAATTTTATCTGATCTCTCCTATTTAAAACTGGTGACAGTTGTTAGAGAACCATAGATTTATTATAAAATTATCTGTATACTTATACAGTCTTTTCCAGTCTAGCGTAGATAATACCTACCTTAATATCATGTTTAGGAGCTCGATCAATCGCTTTTGGCGCTGGATATTTCTTATGTGATGGTTTTCGAGGCGGAGCTGGCGGTGAAGCTTCTACATCTGACGAATCGGTGTTCTAAACAGAAAAATAAAGGTTTTTACATTTTAACTTTCCATCAGATTATTTTTTATAGGATAGGGTGACAAACTAGCACACAGTACACCTGATGGTAAGTGGTTGCTGTAGCCCATAGACATCTACTATCTATCTGTATATAATATCTAATATCTGTACGTATGTTTGTTATGTATATAATATATAATTCTTCTGTACGTACGTTTGTCACCAGGCTCCTACACCGCTGGACCTGGAATTCCCCATGTGGCTCCCTTGATGGTTTTATCACAATTTGATTCAATTTTGGCGAGTGGAGCTCTTGTTGAGTTCCAAAAATCACCCGTAGAAATCCGGGGTGAATTGCTAGTTATTTAAATGTTTTTTTGTTATCTAAAAAGCTTGTATTATTTACATTTTTTTATGAAATTTTATGTGTTGAAGTTTTATGAAAGGGTGACAAACGAGTACACAGTCTACCTAATGACAGGTGTAAACTTTGCCTCATAGACTTCCACCATCAATTAAAAATCTAAATGCAGAATGCTGGCGACAATAATGATGCGTGATTCTGTACTAAATTTCCTCCTCGAGATTAGTCGTAATTCTTTGTTTTATTTTTTATAAGCCATATACCAATAAGGAAGCTTTAATACCATATATGGTATTAAAGCTCTATATAGTAAAGCTCACTGACTTTGAATTTCTAATTCTTGAATGTTTATATTTCAGTTCATACGTGATCTAAAAGATAAAAAATAACTTACCCAGGCTACCAAGCTTTGTACGGTGAGAGTGACAGTGTTACCGGCAGCTTTAATCAGCTGGACAGCACGCTCGTGCTGTGCTGTTCTAACACAAACACCATCCACTTCCAGGATTCTGTCTCCAGACTGAAAAACGAAAATCATATAAAAATATTTTCAAAAGTTTATCTTGCATTTTATATCGGTTAAAAAGAACATTATTTGGCCGTAGTTAAAATAATTTTATAACATACATACATAAAACAACACCATATAATAATAAACATACAGAGCTATCACGCATGTTACCCAGAGGGGTAGACAGGAGCTATGAGCATCCATTTGGCAAGATCTTGGCAAACTCTCTCTTACGCTTTTTTCACATTGGTTTAGGGTTTTCATATCTTGGCCTATCTTCAAAATGTCGCCATATTGGTTGATTAACTTTACCCTCAGGCATCTCTTGCAGAATCTGCCACCCAGTTCGGCAGCATAAATTTGTTTTGAGACTCTTTGTCTGTCTCATTTATTCTTTACACGTGTCCCAACCACCGAAGTATTCCTTTACATCTTGCAAATCACACTTTCATCACTAAATTTCTCACTCTATAATTCATAGTCAGCCAAAATATACTTCTTAATAACCGCATCATGTTCATTTGTACGATCAATGATGATATAGAAACGTTTTAAAAAAATAATAGCTGAAAATTGTTACCAGGCCGCTAATGTAGTAGAGTGTAACCAATTCGTAAATGTGTAACGTGTAGAAGTTGAAACAAAAATACTGTAATTATCATACGGAAGAAAGTGACAGCTTCTGACGCTTTCGCGTCAATAAATATTCGATGCTACTTACTAATTAGCTCTTGACTGTCACATGTTAAATATTTTGTTCAAAAACAAAAAAACTATTTTCAATAAGGATACATAAGACGGTAAATTATTTTTCCGACACTTAAAGCGAATTAGTTGCTGGAGTATACTTCGAAAAGAACGTACCACTTAGCAAATGTTCGTGACTTAAGTTACGCGGCTTGAGGAATGAAAGCAACGGTATCTACACTTCCAAGCATCAATAATTTATACATTATTTTACATCGATACTTCAGTATTTTAGTTTTTTTGAGTTTTATCCTTTCGCGGGAATACATTTTCTTTGTGTATAATACTTTATCGCATCTTAAAGAAAATATATGGTAACTTCATTCCAATACCATATTTATGTATTGGTGCATTTATGCAACACTCAAACCATAGTTAGGTGCGGCAGAAGAAGCATCAAAATGAAATTAATGCTTTAAAATGCGGTCTTTGAAAAAAATTTTGTAATTAGGATTAAAAAAGGAATGCTTCGGTAGTTTGGAAACGTAGAAAGAATGAGCTGCGAAAGACAAGGAGTGACAGAGAAAAATGCTGCAAAAATTATTCGCAAGAAACACTATAGCAAGGTTTTCTGTACGTGGTAGAGCCACGCTGTAGCTACATTATGGTTGTAGCACGAATGGGACGGCTCTACCGGGGAAGGACTACAATCTCACAGAATACCAGCGTAAAATAGAAGCTTAACACTATTGTGTTTCGTATGGTGATTTTAGAGATCCGGAGACCCTTTTTTACTGGATACAAGGCATTATTCCATCTAAGTCCACGCATTTGTATTTTTACTCTTAATCAAGAATAAATGCAGATGTCTATGGGCTGCAGTATTCACTTACCATCAGGTGGACTGTGTGCTCGTTTGTCACCATTATTCTTTAAAAAAAGTTAATCGACCAAGTTGGCGATATATTGACGATGAGCCAAGAAAAGAATATCCTAAACTGAGTGGCACGTACGCGTACGTACACGGGTGTGAAAGAAGAGAGAAGTGTGTCAGGATAATGTCAAATGTAATTCCGTGGTCTCTGTCTACCCCACTGAGTAACGGCCGTTTATGTATCTATGTATGTATTATGAATATAACTACTATTAAATTAAAAAGTAAGTACTTACCTGCAATTGTCCACAGAGGCCAGCAGGACTGTTGGGGACTACATTTTTGATGAAGATGCCGAAAATTGCTTTTTCATCACCATTGGCAGTGTTTTGATTTGGTATTATATCGACCTGTTTGAAGAAAGTCTTTACTTAAAATTTGATAAATTACATAAAAATATATATTCATAAGACATAAACTTAAAAACCAGTCTGTACAACCAGTGAGTGTTGCCAGTAACGACGAATGGATCTGAGATGTGATCCTTTACTGCTGACCATATGAGGAAGCTCAAGGTCGCTCAGCGAGCTATGGAGATGGCTATGATCGGGGTTTTTCTGCGTGAGACTTATAAATAAGGATATCCGCAGTGGATTCAGAATAACCAACTTGGGCGAACGGATCAGTAAGCTGCTACAGATATATTAGTAGTATAGTTGTATAAAAGGTTCGCGAGTGGCAGCCTCGTACCGGTAGGCGAAGTGTAGGGCGACCCCCCATTAGATGGGGTGACGACCTGGTAAGACATGCAGGAAGTCGATGGATGCAGGTGGCTCAGGACCGTGCTTTGTGGCATATCTTGGAAGAGGCCTATGTTTAGCAGTGGACTTGTGAAAGGCTGTAATGATGATGATGATGTTAATTGTATCACGAATGGGTCAACTCAACCGGGGAAGGACCACGCTCTCACAGAATACTAGCGTAAAATAGCAGCTTAACGCTGCTGTGTTCCGTATGGTGAGTGTAGAGAAGCGGAAACCCTTTTTATTGGAAACGAGACACTCCATATTGATCCTCGCTGGTGACAACGCATCTGCATTTCGATGCGTAGTCGAAGATGGATTTAGATGTCTATGGGCCAAAACATTCACTTACCATCAGGTGAATTGTGTGCTCGTTTGTCACCCTTATCCTATAAAAAATAAGTCGAATAAACGAAAATATAGTTAGTTTTGCTCAATGTATTCGTGTAAATATGAGAAATCATTTTGATTTGATTTTAATTTGACTACTTGTCAGGAAGTTACTGCTGCCAATACGACGATATAGGTTAGTGAATTATCTTACGTCGTCACCACCGGCCATATATTTAGGCTTAGTGTTTATCATCTTAATTATCACCTGACTATCATCATTGCAGTCCATCACAAGTTTATCACTGAACGTAGGAATGAATAACCGAGGATAAATATAGATGTCTACGGGCCACAGCAAGGACTTACCATCAGGTGGACTATGCTCGTTTGTCGCCTTCTCCTATAAAAAATGACACAAAGCACGATCCCGAGCCACCTGCATCCATCGACTTCCCGTATCACTTACCAAGTCGTCACTCCATCTTACGAGGTACTCTGTTCTGCTGCGGATATCTTCATTTGAAGTCTATCACGCAGAGATACTTCGAGCACAGCAGACTTCATAGCATTTATAAGATTACTTTTTTTTATTACTATCATACAATTGTAAAAAATGTTTGAAATTTTAAACTTTCATACATGTAATTAAAACGAATTAGGCCCTTCGCAGGAATCTGGGTAAAAGTAAGTTAATAAATATTAAGTTTTCCGAATATTGCAGAAGTGAATGAATTTATTATTGGATTAAACGAGTTTTAAGTTTTTTGCGGATATCCTCATTCCTAGGTTTATCACGCAGAGAAACTTCGATCATAGCCCTCTCCATAGCTTGCTGAACATATATATATTATAGTACCCAAGTGTATGTGCATGCACGGGTGCACTCTTTGTTACTTAGGTAACAAAGAGTGCACCCTGTCAAACAGTGCACCGTGTCAAAGTGTGAATTGGGTATTAGTACCCAATTCACACTTTGACAAGTACAGTAGCGAGATTAATTAAAGGACAGTTGACAGTAAACGGTTAAGTGGTCAGTAGCGGTAAAATATCGTTAAATATCTTCGGGCCAGTTTAGTTAAAAAAGAATTAAAAAATATCATATGTTTTTAATATATTTTACAATTTTTCATTCGGCACAAAAAACGACTTGACCGATTTTGCTCAAAATTTAATAAGGTCTAAGTTTCATAATTATGCGTTAAATGAAACTGGTCCCATGTCAATATCACCCTTCATTCTGGAGATACACGAGGCGAAAATTGAATCCGAACATATATACATACATACGTACATGTGCACACACGGACATCCTCTTAAAACCATACTATTCGACTCCAATTTGCTAAATCGGACCCATTACAATAACTTCCCACTGGGAAGTTAAAAATAGAATTTTATATTTTGGGGGTCGAACGCGAGCACGTTGCGCCCTGTCAACTTATGCACACACTGAACTAAACTCGCTCGTTCACACGATAGGCGAGTTTAGTTGCAGTTGACGAGAAACACGCGGGTGGCTTCGATAACTCGCCGAAAAATAGACCAGCTATTCATCCTGTTCAACTTAACTGTTAACTTGCTACTTAACTCGCTACTTGTCGTTCCAACGAGAATTTCTACTTAACTCTCCAGGTTCGCAAGGAAATAAATATATTTCGGTGTTAAACATAGAATAACATAAAGATAACTATTACAAATATAATATTTAAATAAATGATTGACTCGGAAATACCATACCTTTCCACCGACAATGCTGACGCCTAGTGGAGCTCCAGGGGTTCTTTTTAACGTGACAGAGCGTGGTGGACCCCAGCGTTGAGCACCAACAGTGTGGCGGTCAGATGAGACGGTCACTGTCATGTTTGGGTGGCTGACGTGACTGCTGGGCAAAGATTTATTGTTTAAAAGATTATCATTAACATTTTAATGATGAAAACAAATTAATTAGCAGCGCTCCTAATATTAAATTGATAATCCCTTTAATAATACCAGTTTTGCTTAAAATGCTTGTGTTAGGTGACTTTGTATGGATAAACACAAAGCATGGTCCTTAACTACGAGCATCCGTCGATTTCCTGTTTGTTTTTAATTTGTTTTTAGTATACCCGTTTTACTGAAAACGAGGCATTCCATCTTAGTCCTCAGGAGTGACAAAACATCTGCAGTTTGATTCTTAGTCGTGGATAAATGTAGTTGTCCACGGGTTACCGCATCCACTTACCATCAGGAGGACTGTGTGCTCGTTTGTCAACCTTATTTTATAAAAAAGGTCGTATTTAGACGGCTCCATGGTGCAGTGGCTAAGCACTAAATTGCGGCCCTGAGGGCCGCGGGTTTGAATCCAGCACGGAACAAATTCTTCCTTGTGCAATTAACGTTTGTAAACTGTCTCTAGGATACAGGGGAATATCCTATTGTTTTCCTAGTTTTATTTTTTTAGGTTAATTTTTTAGTGATTACATAACTGAAATAAGATTATTGTTATTTTATGCTTTCAATAATTTACTTAATTGTTTTGTTATATTCCTTTTAAGGTCCTTTTGTGTTCTTTAAAAATACTCAACACCAAACATACTGTACATTTGTTTCTTGTCTTATCCGGACTCCGGCCTCAATGGTTTAAACCTAGATGGAGTAACAAGGGTCGCGCGACCTCGTCGCTACAAAGCAACCGCTTTAGAAACTTCTTCCACATTGAATTACATCTCTTCGAGCTAAATGGTCGACCCGCTAATCCCCGACCTCATAAACCCTCCATAAATTAGACTTTTAGCATTTTAAAGTGACAAACGAGATATAATTTCACATATAGGTTATTTGTAATAGCCCATAGACACCTACAACCAACTTCAAACCAAAACGGCCACAGATACCTTGTCTTCCCCTGGGACAAAGAGGGGATGCCTCATAGCGTGTATTATATAACACAATAATATTAACATATATAACACAATAATAATATTAACAATATTAACCGTTTGACCTGAAAGGCAGCAAATAATGCACAGATGCTTAGAAGCAAAATATATCAGAAGGTAGTACTAATCAAAAAAGCGGTAAAATTAAAAAAAATGTACAACCGACTTCAATATAAATAAAATGAGAACATCATCAATGTATTAAGAGTCAATTAAATACGCATTATTAAACATTACTCAAAAACAGATCAGATCAGGTCAGATCTTGATCAAATTTATATGGTATCACACGTAAAGTACCAGCTTTCAAATAAAAAATAATTATTAAAATCGGTTCACCCAGAAAAAAGTTCCGAGGTAACATACATAAAAACATGCAGTTAAATTGAGAACCAACTTCTTTTAGAAGTCGATTGAAATATACTATCTGCTAAATGGTATTACGAGCCTTACCGCCTACTAAAATAAATTATTCAAGTTAGTCCAATATTACACAGAAAAGTAACCTTTACGTGGCATACTTAAGATTGCTTAACTGAGATATACGAGTATATGTTACGCCTAATGCCTGAAGAACTAGTAAATTTCGATGTATAAAGTCCGTACGGATAAAGAATGGGATTAGAAATGGCGGTTAGTGGAGCCCGTACCGTCAACATGCACAGAACCAATAGCAAAAACCCGCTAATTACGGTATATCTTTATAACATTACATTATTCCGTTCATTTGAAATTTTCTTATAATGATTTCTTCTGTGAATATGTTCAAGATCGTCCCCACCACTACATCAGATTTGATAAGCCACAAATCCTCGCAAAAAAAAACACCGATACCTACCAAAGAAGATACGCGAGGCTGTGGAAATTAAAAAACATCCTAATTTTAATAGAGAAGATGGATGGATGCTGCCATCTGCTTGCGATCCGCGAATTGCGTTAATTGTAATTAACAAAATAAAACCCAAACCCAAGCATACCACTTCAAGACTACAAGATACTATATACTATAACATACCACAAGATAAGCTCGTTCTGCGTAGATCGGACCAAAATTTAATATTCAAAAACTAAACAACGAAAACTAAAGGTAAAGCCGGGCTATCTAGAACATCGGGACGTCAAACATCTCAGACCCCCGTGACCATGGGTGCTGTAAAGCACCCAAAAAGTCGGAAATTAAAAATAAGTTAAAATAATTAATTAAACGCTATAAAATCCGCAAATATAGTTTTATTCAATGAAAGTTTTCTATTAAAGAATTGTATACCCAAGTAGGTATATTAATTTAAAACAAAATTTATAATTATCGGCCCGCTCTGGCTTCGCATGGATAGGATCTATTAATAT
>DWHP01008750.1:0-10444 GCA_018247895.1 Parnassius honrathi | reverse complement strand
CGGTGCCACGCGGCGCGCCCGCAACAAGGCCGCACGCGCGGCGGCCGCGCGCCCTGCCAGCCCGTGCGCGCGCGCCAGCCACGTCAGCCACTCCTCGTCGTGCTGCATGCGGAACTTGCGGATGCAGTTCTCGTACTGCACACACACCGCACATACACGCTACATCACTCACCATTGTCAAATTAAATATTAAAATTATTCACTATAATTAAAATATAAAAATTAGTTTTTGACGTGAACATGTCTTTAAATTTACTTCCACAGCAGAAAGCGGCCAAAAGGATGCTGGAAGAGTCCACCTCGCCGAGACGCGAGCACAAAAAAGTGCGACTAGAACAGCAACTAAAAGGCTGCAAGAACCAGCTACACTTACGCTACTAAAACAGATTTGGGTGTGGCCTTACGTGTGCGCGTTCCGGTCACATAACAAAGAAGGTAACTAATGACATCCCCGTAGCAATACAAAGGATTAGCGAGGCCTGGAGTAGCTAGAGCTCTGATGCGTCGGGCCCAGTTTTCGGAGGCAAACCCGTTTACACGGAGGATCTTCTGAAGCTGTGGTGCAACGATCAGAAGGCTCTGGATGGGTTGAAGGGGAACATTGCTACTTCAAACTATACTCAAAAAATGTATCAAGTATCGACGCTCGACAGGGTGGCGTAAATCCTTTGGTAACATAGAAACCTGCGAACAAGCGAATTGGATAAGGAAAATCCTAACTAAACAGAACACGCCCGGATCCATTTCTCTAAAGAAACCCGACGGAAGCTACTCAACATCGCCGGATGAAACCAACGCATCCTAATTGTAACCCACTTCCCAGGTTCCTGCGTAACTCAGGGGGTAAACCGGCATGAAGATACACTGACACCAACAGCAGAAGACTGGAATTTAGCACAGAGAATCGTAACGATGCATGATAAAATCCATTGTGCCATGACGGCATAATCTCGGCACTCCTACAGTTGGGGGGGGGGTAAACCCTAATAATCAGACTTGTTGCCATAATGAAAGCATGTCTGGCTTTTAAATATGTTCCTAGGGATGAAGGGAAGTGAAAGTCACGTTCATACCCTAAGCAGGCAAGAGTGACTATACAGACCCTAAATCCTACAGACCTATTAGCATCACATCCTTTAACCCAAAGACGATAGAGAGGACGTGTGAAAGGGAATTAAAGGGGTCGGCGCTAGTGAACTTACCACTACACGATAAACGACACGCCTAAAGCTTAGGTAAATCGCTAAATCGGCACTTCACCAGATAAAAATAAAGATTAAAGAGGTCATCCAAAACAAATTAATATCTCCAGGTTCCTTCATATATATAGAAGGTGCTTTTGACAGAACGAACATAAAAGGTGCGCTAAGTAGACATAAAGTTGAACCAGCACTGATTGACTGGATAGTCAACATGCTCAGTACAAGAACAATAAAGATTGCTGGTGAATCTCAAACAATCCAGATCAAGAAAGGCTGTTCGCAGGGTGGGGTTCTTTCACCTCTCCTGTGGAATATTGTCATTAATGAACTCGTCAGCAAATTAAATGCCAGCCACTTCTACACAGTGGGTTACGCAGATGACCTGACAATATAGGTCTCTGTAAAAACACCAAGCATGACGTGCAACCTGACCCATGCGGCTCTCCATATAGTGGAGTGATGGTGCAGGGAATATGACTTAACCGTTAATCCTGAATAACTATCACCTCCTAAGTCTTTTCAGCACAAAATTACAGCTATCCTATAAGGTAAAATACTTGGGTCTTAACAGTAAACTCAACTGGAATAAACACAGAAAACAAAATCGACAAAGCTAGTATAAGTTTCTGGTAATACAGAAAATGATTGGCAAGCGGTGGGGTCTGACACCAAAAATTATACTGTGGCCCATGATGACATATGGCGCTCTGGTATGGTGAATCAAAACAAATGAAGCCACCACTATAAAGAAGCTTCAGCGTTACCAGAGACTGGCATGTATGGCTGCCACAGGCTGCGTAAGGATTACACTAACAACAGCCTTAGAGGCTATACTGGAGCTAACTCCGCTTCATCTACACATACCACAAGAAGCTACTTTAGCAGCCATTAGACACAAGACCTTTAAGGTCTTTGGAGTAAGAGTAGAATCCCTTATACAAGTATAATTGATAGAATTTACTTAAAAATTCCTATCTTACCATCCAACGTACGATAAGATCCCTAAACGATTTGTATTCGATAAGAAGTATAAGATACAATTAAATGAAAGCAGCCAGTCAGAGGGATTAATCCCAAAAGAGCTTAGAGTTTTCAGATGGTTCTTAAACAAATGAAGGGATCTGGAACTTTCTCTAAAGACCTCAACATCCACATGTGTACACTGTTGGGTACCCATAACACAGTCTTTCAGGCAGAATGTATGGGTATCATCCAAGCGTCCATAGCAATAGATGTTAGGAAGGTAAAAGACTTCTCCATCAGAATACTGGCCGACAGTATGGCGATAGTACAAGCTCTGAGTTGCAATGTGATGAACTCGTGACTAATATATGAATGCCATTAACGAAAATGGTATGTAAACACAACAATGTGACTCTGCAATGAATAAAGGGACACAGTGAATCCAAAAGCAAATATGCAGCAGACGAACTGGCCAGGAGAGGATCGACTATGGCCACAATAGGGCCGGAACCAATAATACCAATCTTCTTTGGTAACATTCGTTCACTCGTAAGTAGAAACTTCACTAACCAATATGCTCAGCTTTGGAAAAATCTAGTAGACTGTAGACAAGCCAGGGAGGCCCTGCCTGAAATAAACAGTTGCTTAACCAAGGCTCTAATGAGACTGAACAAGCCACAGTACATGATCGTGTATCACAGGACACGGCTCCTTTAACAAACATTTATTTATCATAGGTGTTACAGATAGTCCTCTGTGCAGGGCATGCATGGGGCTGGAAGAAATGGCGGCCCACGTGTTACTGATATATCCGAAGGTCGCTGCATACAGGACTAAACGTCTCGGCAAGCCGGGATCACTCTCCGAAGTTCAAAAATTGTGATGGCCATCCCACTAATTTACAATATTATAATTTATTCATCGTTAGACATAGAAAAAGAAACTTTTATTTAGTATAGATTAAGATTATAAATAATACTTATTGGATACATTGTCTTCTTAGAAACCTTGTTGCCATGCATGTTCTTTCAATTACCTGATCAAGGGTATTAAATAATGTTTTCTTCCGCCGTCCTTCATTTAAAACAAATTGTTATACTTCCAAAATATACAAAAGGAGAATTTGAAAATGTTACTATTCGGTTAGACTACATAATATAATGCTTATTATAATAATAGCATAATGAGCGAGCTTTCGCAGAGAGCAAAGGGAAAGGGTAGGAATGCATTTGCAAGTACAACATAATTGCCGGCGGGGCAATTAAAAACAATTCAGCTTGCGTCTGCGCAATAAAGTCATAAGTGCTAACTTGTTTGTTATCATTATACTTAATTCTGAATACCCAGCCATATCCTATGCAATATCGAAAGAGCTACCAAAGCGACGTAATTGACTGGTTAACTAATTTATCTTTCGTGTATTATTTTTTTCAGTAAGTGATTTTATTTTTACAAAGACGATAAGGACGCACATACCATCTGAATAGCGTTGATGTACTGCTTCTGCTCGACGTAGATATGTGCGATGTTCATCCAAACGTCGGGGAAGTCCGCGGTCGCCTCGCGTACTTGCGCAAAGATGTCACGGGCTTCGTTTATGCAACCCTGTTAAAAAGAAAACAGAGATTTTTTTTATAAAAGTCGAATATTATTTAAGCCAGAGGCGACATAGGAAAAAACAGGAAGTGGGCGGCAGCGTCTTCTTGATATCAACTAAAATCACGGAAACTACAGATGCCAAGCCCGCCAGCTAAATATGGCAAGTATGGCAAATATTCTCATAACAAGGCAATCTATGGGGAAGTCTATGTTCAGTAGAAAACTTTGTAAGATTTTTTTATGGAATAAGGATGACAAACGAGCACACAGTCCACTTGATGGTAAGTGGATGCTGTAACCCATAGACATCTACATCTATCCTATGGGGTGATAAAGTCTTTTACGCCGTCATCACACGACGTATATTTTAGTTAAGGGCTATACTATCTCAAATGGCTTGGCAAGATCCTCCGTTATGCCGAAAATATTGCAGCATTAATTGTGAAATAAATATATGGTAAAGTTGGGGATTAATGTTAAGTACTATGTTAGACGAAAACACGATTCCGTATAATTTTCTTGATAGAAAAAAAAATCCAGATATCTCCAAACCGAACAATAAATCGCTAGTATTCACAAAATACTTTAAATTATATCATGAAACTGCATACTAACTGAACTAACTATAAAACGGGATTTATGTTTTTTTTAATTACGCTTGTTTTTGGTTACGCTCGTTTCGAGCGGAGAACCGGTTTGATAGCGGTGGCACGGGGAGGGAATCGCCCGCGCCGGCGCGCTGCGAGCGAGTCTAGTAGAGTCTAGTAGTAGTATATATTATACACTTTCTTACATATACACACCCACACTACCTTTACATAACTCTGACGACGCCTTGTGGTCGACCCTACTCCGGAACTAGGTGAGTTTTGTTGGCTTGATAGCCATATTTATAATAAATCTCCATAGGCCATTCGGGCCCTCCCCTCTGTTGCCCATCGAGTTGGATTACTATGGGCCCTAATCCAGTCGACCTTCGTCTGGGCAACTCAGGGCCGTAACAGGTTAATTAATTTTTACTTGATAGTGGCAAAAGTATAACCGTACGCGTCCATACTTCATATGTAAATATAAAAAACGAAGGCTGGAAATGCCAACAAAACCCATATATTAATGCAATATTTCAATGAAATTAACTTATAAATATACTTTAAATATGAAACAATTCTGTATGGATTTTTTGATATAAATTATAAAAAATTAAAATATAAATATCATGCCTTATCTTCTCAATATGGCAGCATCGTTTTTATGAGCAAAGACAAACTTTCCTTCGCTTCGTCAATGGTGAATTAGTGAATACTGAATAGGTGTAATGAAAAGAAAATACATACCAAAACTCTTTGTTTCAAAATATGTTGCATTGTGTATTTTAGTGTATACATTGAATAAACAAATAAATCTACTGGACTTAGTTGTTTTTTAAAATAGCAAAAATAATAGAAAATGTAAAAATGAAAAAATGTTATTGTGTTCTAAGTTTTATAATGGCGGCCCGTCGCGTCCCCCGCGCCTCCATTTCGTTGACAGTCTGATATGACAATGCCGAGCCGTAAAAATGTAAAAGTTGTTATGTTTTTGTAAATATCCTAGTGTTGGACATTAAATATAAGAGTGTGATAGGCTCAAAAATGAATCCCGAACACCATAATATCAATACGGGTGGTGGCCAACCTGGTAATTCAGAGGTGCATAGGCTTTCAATATTATTAGATTTATTTTCTTTCCAATATGTTCTCGATATAACAAAAGTGATAATATTTACAGTCACAAAATCAAAGGGTTTCTTCTGCTCAACAGCAACAACAGTCAACCAATAATTTGACTCCCACAACTTCTGCTACCGATTTGCGAGTTAACTCAGCTGCTGTAAATGTTGCTTTATCAAGCGTCGCGAAATATTGGGTGTTCACAAATTTATTTCCCGGTCCTATACCTCAAGTTTCTGTATATGGCTTACCTACCAACACAAGAATTGAAAATGGAAAACCAGTGCAGGTAGTAATCTTACTGATCATTGAAATAGTGATTATTCCAATTAGACTGTTTATATGTTTATTTTTAAAGAATTGTCTTTGTTCAGTTAGATTATGAATTAATATTATCGATTATTTATCTTATTTTAGGACCTTGGCCAGGCTCATGCAGGTCTTCTGAATGGTGATCCAAACCTTATACTTGGTCAGCATGCAGGACAACCACAATTATCTGTATCCGGACCTGGTGGTCAACAAATACCTGTGACACAAATAATTGCAACACAGTTGCAATCTGGTCAGAGTCATGGTAATTTTTCAACCTTTATTTCCATAAACAATGTTAGCTTACCAATTAAATAATTTATTTTTCAATTACGTATCGTACAATATGTAGTAGAATTATCTTTTTTCAAGAATCCATCTTCGTAGAGGTACCTACAAAGTTGGAATCCTCTGACTGTTACTAGTCTGAAGGATACTCAAAACTTGGTATAATTGCAGACTGAGCATTCTACCTTAATCCTTAGAGATGACAATGAAAACATAAAAAAATCAAATATTCCCAAAAATATGAGCTACATAGAACATGAATACTAAAAAACAGTAGGGTTGGCTGTGGATGTCTGATACTTGATTTTAAAAATGTTTTTATTTTGGGAAGCTTGTTAAGGTTAAGCTTGAACCTGACCTGACTGAAAATGTGTTTTGAATTAATTATGATAAAATTAAATTTCACTAGATATTGCTTATAACGAAATTCTAATATGTCAATTTGTTTTTTTTAACACACCTGTAAAAAAGTAAATTACTCAGACCCAGAGAGCCCATTTGTGGCTGTAAACTGGACTCATATACAATAAAATTGAGTTGCAGTGGAGAGCAGTCAAGAAATTTTTTAGAAAACATATATCAATTTGCATAACACTATTTAATTTACTGCTATCATAGGAGAGTTTAGGGCATCCTGGTTTTGTAGATAAGATTGGTCAAATCTGTTCTAAAACCGAATCAGCACACCCCAACTCCACATAGTCTTGTCTGCCTTACCCCTAGTGTTTTCAGCTTCTTCAGAATCTGTTGCAGAAGTAGCTGCGTCAATAGCCTGTGTAAAAAGTGAGGTTATGATATTTTTTTTAAAAATCATTACTCAAACTATACATTTCTGCAAAGTGGGAAATGTAGGGTACTTGTACTGGATTTCTGTAGTTTTATCAAACAGTAACTTATATAAATTATCTTAAATTCTAATTATATATTTAAAAAAATACTGGTGTATCACAAACTACGCACAATGTATCTGTTATTGTTTGAATTTGCTGCATTTAGGTATCCATAAGCTGGAGTAAACATTCACAAGCACATGAATTATTTAATGTTATAAATACAAATGCCAACTTAATTTCCATCATAAAAATATTGATGATTTGCTATCATTATTTTTTTAGAATCACTGGTGGCTCACAATCAGCAACAAGATCTTACTTCTCAGCAAGGCTCAGGCAATGGATCGCAGGTCTCGGTTAACACTGGCCAGCCCTCTCACCAGCAGGTACCCAATAATCGGGTCGAGTTTATTCAACACCATAACATTGATATGGTAAATCATGTGGTAACCCATTCCATTTACTAGCAGGAATGCTAAAAGTATTTTGCTGTTGTGTAGAAAATAGAATTAATACAATGTTTTGTGTATGAGGTCAGTATTAGAAGTGCATGTAGAAAGACTATCTTTTAGGTTTTTCAAAAACTATAAAATTTCTTATTTATGGTTAATCTTTTGACCAGAAAAAAAAAAGAACCTCTTCTATTTTGCATGTTAGAAATAAATACTATTACTACTTACTACTTTTATCAGCATGAAATATAAAAATCAAATTAATTCTAAAATATATTACTTCTTACTTAATAAAGTCAGCATATAAAATAAATTTAACCTTTTAAATATTTTTTTATTTATTTTTTCATAGTGTGATTATTATTTAAATGAATGCTTTTTTTTTTACTTCTGATAGATTGTGCAATTTATTATGAAAACATATCTGTTTAGGGGCATCATTCACAACAGCATTCATTGCAGCAACAACTTATGGCAGCTACTCGTCCAGAGCATGCAAATCAACAGGTATTGTTTGATTTATTTATTTTTTTCATTTTTCATATTCTGCACTTGAAATACATATGTTACTTTACTTCACGCTGCTTGATATATCACAAATCAACAGGTCAGTGAGGTAAGTTTGCTTAAAATATTATATATTTTAGTGCTTGTTATTTTATCAATGTTACATGCAATGTAAAGGTATTAATGCATTCCATAAACTTTCGTTAACTTTTTTACTTTCATTTTAATTTTTCTTATTAATAGACATGCAACAAATAGTATATTAGGCCAAACTCCAAATACCGAATATTCTGCGGACTACCTGGCCAAAAAGCCGAATATTGGGGAAAAGTATTTGGCCAGGATGGAAGTAGTGTTTATTTTACAGAGTGTCCATTTTTTGATAACTGATAGAATTAGGTGTTAAATCCATTATACTAAAGATGTTAATAGTTACATTGTAACCATCCACTCAATAAAATAAAATGATGTGTCTTACATAGTTTGAAGAGCACCTCCCGCCCTCCCTCAATCGCGTGCACTAATCCTGTCACAACTAAAGTTGTTTATTGAGCAGATGGTTGCAAAGTTTAGTGGTGATGGGATTAGTGCATGCAATTGAGGGAGGGTGGGTGGTACTCTTCATACTAGATAAGGCACATCATTTTATTTTATTAAGCCGATGGTTGCAAAGCAACTAATAACATCTTTCGTCTATTTTCTGTCGCTGGGATTGTCTTCAAGAAGACTAGGAGTAAATTACTGCCGGAAAATTAAGAAAAATAATTAGTCTTTCCACACTTTAATTACGATAATTTGAGTGCATAGATATTTATCTGATAGTTTCTTTTCTAATTTTTATAGTATGGAAGATGATTATTACCTATGACTACTTTAACAAGAAAAAAAATTATAAAATAAATATTTGCTTTTTATCAATTATCCGACTACAATAAAACCCCTTTCTTAAGTATTCGGTATTTGGCAAATAGTACCTAGATATTCGGTATTCTTCCGAATAGGATAAAAGTAGCCAAATACTGAATAATAGCTGAATAGTTGTTGTTATTACTGACATAATTATATCCCTTCAGAAAAAGTGTTTGTAATAATTTTATCCTATTACTGCTTTACTTAACTAACTACATGCCGGTGGTTACACCAACTCCCCAAAAGAATCTCCCCTCCTGTCTTTCCTTCAGGGTCATAAAAAAGGAAATGAAACAGGATGATCAGTAGCATCTTCCTTAAACCAACTTAAAGAATTGTTGAAAGGATGCCAACTCATCTGTAAAATAGCAGCTCAACTGCTGTTTTTTGTATAGTGAGTAGAGAACTAGAGACCCATGTTACTGGAAAAGAGGCACTTCATCTTAGTCCTCACGGGTAACAACGTATCTGCATTTTAATTTCTAATCGAGGAAAGAGTAGACATTTATGGTTTACCGTCAGGTGGACTGTGCTTGTTTGTCACCCTTGACCTATAAAAAAGTGAGTCTAGATTAATGCGTTGTCTGGATTAGACAATGTATGTGTAAAATGATACAATGTCAAACATACTATAACTAACAGTACATTTAATCTATAATACAGTTTTATTGTCTTCAACTAGTGTTCTTTATTGTTGTGTACAAATAGCAGCATCTTAAAATAGTGTTAAATTTTAACAGATTCAGCTAACTGTAAGTGAAGATGGCATTGTAACTGTGGTAGAGCCTGGTGGAAGCAAGCTTGTTGATAAGGATGAACTACATGAAGCTATCAAAATGCCCACAGACCATACCTTGACAGTGCATCAATTACAACAAATTGTTGGCCATCATCAGGTATAACTATAAATTAATAGTGTCACAAAGTATTTGTCATTAATAGATATGTAGCCTTTAGCTTTACCAAAGTATACCTCATTGAAACGTAATTATATAGGTTTTACTGTTTCCTGTTCCATAATTCTAATAGAATTAAAGATGCAGTGTCCAGTTGCCGCATGATTGAAACCACTTAGCTATAATTTCTCTGCAATATCACAGAATAAACAATAGTATACGTACAGAAATTGCACTCCTTTGATGTTGACTGCTTGCCAACGTTTTAATAGCCTACATAATTATTATTCATTAGATAAATCGCGCGTGCAAGCTAAATAAAACTTCATCGCTGCGCGCGAGTGTCCGTATTACTTTGCATCTTTTCCTCTTCCTACGTCACGGCGGACTTTCCGTGATAAATAACTAAGGGCCGTCAATAAAGAGTAAAAATATACATTGCGAAAGGGTAAGTTAATCAAGTCGACTGACGATATTTTCGCTACTATGTAAGTTCTGTGACGCCCAACGTATGCAACTTGCAAGGCCATTCGTCACAAATCGCGATGCTAGGCTCGGAAGAAATAGGTAAAGTAGTGTAAACAAATAAATTAGAAGTACAATTCCTAAACGAAAATGTGATCGTATTCTACTTAGTAAAAATTGTTAACAACGTTTTAATTTCAGTATTTTGTGTTATTATAACTTATAATATTTTAATTACAAAAGACAAGTATGTAAGTAAATACTTGGATAGTGTTTTTTTTTTTTTATAGAAGAGGGGGGAAACGAGCA
>DWHP01008749.1:0-10445 GCA_018247895.1 Parnassius honrathi | reverse complement strand
ATATATATATACAAGGTGTTAGTATAAACACCGTTGTCACTAAAACCACAGGTAGTTGGCTTTAATATGAAAATATTTACACAACGAACGAAAGAAACAATCAAACGGAATCCTAAACAAAAACTCACTGCTAGAAAAATTATGGTCATTGTTTGGTTGTCCAGCGCCGGTGTGATGTGATTAATCACTGCGTCTTACCAAATGGGATGAGCACTACTGCAGATGCGTACTGTGAAGAACTGAATACATTGATGGAGAAGCTCGCATGTCTCCAATCAGCTTTAGTCAATTGCTCGTCCTCGCGACTCCTGCATGACTGCACACTGCGCAACAGAGTGTCTCCAAGTTACAGAACTGGGTTTGGAAGCTCTCCGTCATCCGCCGCACGCACTAGACCTACAGACTTTCTACTTTTTTCAGAATTTGGATAACTTTTTGGCGGAAAAAAAATTTAATACCCCAGAGGCAGTACGAAATGCCTTTGAAGAATCTGATTTCTTCAAGAAGGGCATCAATAAACTACCACTGCGTTGGCAAATATGCATCGATTGCATGGGTGACTACTTTGATTAATAGAAACAAAAAATATAAAAAACGCGATGTCATAGGTAAAGACCTAATATTACGCAATTATGCATAATTTTACGTAATTTTATTTATGTCATTGAACAAAAATGTCAACATTGACCTACAAAAAATGCATATTCATATCATCATCATATATAAAAATGCATATAATGAATTGTATGCATTTTTATTAATGATATTATGGACTATAAAAAACCTTTGTTCATAAAGCTTAAAAACTTCTGTTATGTGTTCCATCTAAATGGGATCGCTTACATCACAAACATTCTTTTTAACTTGTTTTTCACAAACATGAAACGTCTGCAAATGCACACTTAGTTTAATTAAATCATTTGATTGTTATCTATCACCCTGCCCTTTGATAATTTATTTAGATTCGTGGAACGCCTCATAATAGTTAACTATTCATTTATTGAAGTTTTTTACCCGACAAATCCCAAAAAGTGTTATTTTTCGAATATATGATTGTAATATTTCCCCATTCCCATGTAACCTGTAGCCTCAACAATTCGACGTATTTTCAGTGCGAGGTGACGATAAATTCGACTTCATCCCTACAGTGCCATAGATAACATTTCTAGACGACATCAAAAAAGGAGGCGGGTCAGTTCGCGTGTATTTTTGTATGTGTGTGTCGCTGGATCTTCGTCAATAGATAACTGACTTTAATGATATTTTGTTGAGTCTGTTTAAAAAAAAACCTTAAACCCGAAATAAAATAAATATTTTTTTAGTACAAAGGTTCTCCTTTCTTATTCATCAGCCGGAAGAAGTCAATTTGTGAACATTGGCTCATCTCGTTTAGCAGGCGGAATGACGATCGCAGTACCAGGCGTCTTGCACCTTGGACGTGGCTACCTTTCGCTGGTCTGGATATTTTACCTGTGTCGTTAACGAGATGTACGTAGATGTAAGAATACGTAATACGTAAGAGGCGACAGACAGAAACAAATCAGGGCATGGGCAGCGGCTGAGGATACCATCTCTCGAAAGGACCAACCCGGGGGAATTTTATGACATGGGAAAGAAGGACAAATACTACGTCAATGTCACTTTTTTCGTGTATATGAATATTAAACTTATCTATTGCAATTCTAATCCATCCATCCATTGTAACCTATAAGAGTCCAAGTCTGAACATAGGCATTCCCCATAGCATGGAGTATAGAGGAGAGATAGGATAATAGTTGAAAATGTGTCCATCTGTAAGCAGTAAACAACAGTTCAAAAAGTCTCCACAACAGCGCTCCAGTAGCTACAGGGTATGATAAATCGCAGTAAAATACGTTGAGAGTGATTTTGAAAATAAATATTTTATAAGCAATAAAATAATTATTGTACAAAGATTTTTTGTGAAAATCTGTGCAATAAAAAAATTATAAAAAGTTCTTTAAAATTTAGACTGTAGCTACAGTGGCGCTACCTTTATTAGATTGCCTCACAGGCAGGGTTTTGTTATAGTTGACACGCTTGACGAGTGGGTTGTCAACCGCAGTTCTTTAGTTTCCGTATATCGCCTATTGTAATGGATATTCCTACACCGCCACTGCCCGGTTTATTATGTTACATAACTATTTTTGTGTCTAAGGTTGCCGTTGTTGATTCGAATAAACAAAATTATAATAATTTTGTAATTCTTAACTGTATCAACATTAAAGGATAGGGTAAGTCCACACGGCACGTTGCGTCAGCGTTGCGTTGACATAGCGCTGTCGCTGCGTCGTTTTACATACTAATAACCATAGTGTACACACGATGCGCTGCGTTGACACAACTCGCGTAAGACTGACTGAAAGCCCCCGAGACGAAGGAGAAAGAGCGTACTGCTTGCGATGCCGGAGCGGCAGCGCTCGATTGTTTGTGCGTTCATAGCAAGCAAGCTAATTTTTGAAGTGAAAACTTCATTCGCGGCGTTGTACACTTTTTTGCAATGGGTAAAAAATGTTAAACTCGCGTCAGGTCACGTGTCCCGATCGAAAATGTGTAAGACGGATGGAGAGAGGCAGCCGGCGCGGCCTAGAAGTGGAAGTATCCCCGTCTCTTTCTACGGCGCGGCGAAAATCTATGCCTGCGCTTGTTTTTTTAGTTTTATTTGCAGAGTAAATTGAGTACCACTAAAGAAATTGATATGGATTACTTGCGATGACGAAGCGCCAGTTTCGTCAGCAGTGGGTCAAAATATTTGCGTTGCGACGACCCAACGCAACGCAACGCGCCGTGTGGATTCACTCTTACTAGATAAATATCATCCTATTTCTGTCGCCAAATTGCAGTGCTTGTATTGCTTTGTTCCGGTCTGAAAGATATAAAAGTAAAGTAAAGTTACAGCCTATATACGTCCCACTGCTGGGGACAGGCCTCCCTTCATTTCTGAGAGGATTTTAGGTGAAGAAAGTGTCCACCGCGCTGCCCCAATGCGTGTTGGCGAACATCATGTGTCTTCGAATTTTTTTTTCTTATTCCTCAGACATGCACGTTTCCTCACGATGTTATTTTACCGCCGAGTACGTGGTAAATCAGCGCTTAAAATTGCAATCAACAATTTCATTGTTGCCGGCGGGGATCGAACCTGGGTTACTCGCGGTCTGTTAATATTTACAGCGAGCGTTAACCAAATGTCTGAAAGATAAAGACTGCTTGTATATTTACATGCTAGGATGCATTCAGTCTTAGCCCTCAAGTATATAAACGCGTCTGTAGCCTTTTTTGTATTAAGTTGACAGTTCCATGAACAACTGTAGCCACTCATCATCGGGTGAATTGTAAGTTCCTTTAACACTTTAGTTTCATAAAAAAATATATTACGTCTTATTTTAAAGAACATCACAAGTTACGAATTCAAGTCAAGTTTATGTAACCCGACGCAGAGTCTGGAGTGGATAAAGGGGGTGGAATTCCCCCAGACACTCGGATAAAAATAACCATCGCCAAGTAAACTTAAATCAGTACATCGGTCACGTTTTCTTAAGGAGCCCTCTCACGATACTTGTCACCGTTACAGTCCGTCAAGGGACCACTACTGGACATAGGCCATATATTTCCTCATAGGATTGTATATAGTTTCCTCGCTTGGCAGGCGAGTTGATTCAGTTCGTTTTAAAGGATCTTAAAGAATCACTGTCTAGACCCTCTTTTATCAGGAACGGGAAAGACATCAAGTTAAAATTAGTGCATAAAAGAAAAATCAAAATAAACGTCTTTGCCGTGATAAAATGAAGAACTTATTACGTTAACGAAGGAAGTCATCACCAAACAGTGTATATAGATTCTGTTGTTATGGAAGAGAAACTGAAAGTAAAAGAAAATAATAAATGCACAGCCTGCCACACATACTGAGGTAGGAAGTTGGAAGGAGTTCTGTGGTAGGCAGGATCAGAAATGGGTGGGATAAGAAATGGCGCCTTTTATTTTGTACATAGTTGACGATCCTGTGGCCACTCTCCTGGTTTGTTTCCCTCTGTCGTCTCTTACGATGCTCAAGGGATGATATTGGTTAGTGAATATTTTTGCAATACACAGAATAGTTTAGTTTATACGTAATACGTATGTTACCGTTACCGTTGTAGTCTATTGAAGTCCACTGCTGAAGGCTTCCCCCATAGATTATCTAATAGGCGGGATAAATGCTATAGTTGGCATGCTTGGCAATCGCTGTGTTTTTATTTTTACTCGTTATTAAGAGGACGCTGCTGCTAGGGTTTCCAACTCTCCCGGATTGCCCGGGAGACTCTGGTAATAATGGTTAATCTCCCAACCTTCCGGGGTGCGATAATTTCTCCAATTTTTCTAAAAATTATACGCATCCGTCGCTCACACTCCCTTTTGCGAAATCGACAAATATTAGAATGTTGCTCAAAAGCAAATTAAATATAAATTTAAAAATTGATAAATGATTGAGATTTTCTTTCTTTCCCATGTGATTACATAAAATTCCCCCGGGTTGGTCCTTTCGAGAGATGGTAACCCTAGTTGCTGCCCATGGCCCGATTTGTTTCCGTCTGTCGCCTCTTACGATACAACGGGATGATATTGGGTAGTATTCTTATATTCTTACACCGTCACTACACGGTATTTACGTACATCTCGTTAACGACCCAGGTAAAACATCCAGACCAGCGAAAGGTAGCCACGTTCAAGGTGCAAGACACCTGGTCCTGCGATCGTCATTCCGCCTGCTAAACGAGATGAGCCAATGACCACAAATTGACTTTTTCCGGCTGATGAACGAAAAAGGAGAACCTTTGTGCTGAAACAAAGACTATTTTATTTCGGGTTTAAGGTATTTTTTTAAACAGACTTAACAAAATATCATTAAAGTCAGTTATTAGTTGACAAAGATCCAGCGACACACACATATAAAAATACATGCGAACTGAACCGCCTCCTTTTTTGATGTCATCTAGAAATGTTATCTATGGCACGGTAGGGATGAAGTCGAATTTATCGTCACCTCGCACTGAAAATACGTCGAGTTGTTGAGGCTACAGGTCACATGGAAATGGGGAAATATTACAATCATATATTCGAAAAATAACACTTTTTGGGGCTTGTCGGGTAAAAAACTTCAATAAATGAACAGTTAACGAAGTGTGCATTGGCAGACGTTTCACGTTTGTGAAAAACAGGTTAAAAAGAATGTAAGCGACCTAGATGGATTACATAACAGACATTTCTAAGCTTTACGAGTATTGAGCAAATGTTTTTTATAGTTCATAACATCATCATATATAAAAACGCATACAATTTAGACATGTGCATTTTAGTTCATTGTAAGTCAATATTGACATTTTTGTTCATTGACATAATAGAATTACATAAAATTATGCATAATTGCGTAGTATTAAGTCTTTACCTATGACATTGCCTTTTTTATATTTTTTGTTTCTATTAATCAAAGTAATCACCCATTCAACCGATGCATATTTGCCGACGCAGTGGCAGTTTATTGATGCCCTTCTTGAAGAACTCGGCATCTTCATAGGCGTTTCGCACAACTTGGCACCGCTAAAGGGACTGCAGCACCGCCAAAATTTTGACGGAATGAAAGGCTTTCTTATAGTCCACATACGCAGGTAAAGTCTGCCACTTTACTTGCGTGTGTGGATTATTAGGATGATTATACTCTTTGAACTTCTGTAAAATTTGCTGAAGGGTATGTATGTGGTCCATGGTGTTAAAGCCTTTTCGAAAACCGGCTTGTTCGGGAGGCTGGAAGTCGTCATGACTGCGTGCGAGACGATTCGTAATGACTCTCGTAAACAGAACGTAGATGCGGCTCAGAAGGGCAATCGATTTGTAGTTCTTTAAGATAACGTTGTCGCCTTTCTTGAAGAACAAAAATACCGTACTTCTGGTCCACGCTTCTGGAGTAGTGCCACAATGGAGAACGGAAATGAAGAGCTTCTGAAGAACTTTAAGTATCGGCTTTTCACTCGCTTTCAGAAGCTCCGCTGTAATTCCATCCCAGCCCGGTTATTTGCCGTTTTTAAAGTGCTAGAGAGCCATTCTAATCTCGCTCAGACTGACGTCTGGGATATTATCGAAATAGAGTCGGATAAGACTTGCTCTTGGATCGTTACTAACACTTGCGTGTAGCTCCAACGATGACGTGTGACCAAAATCTCAGGTGTCCCGGAAACGATGCTGCCATATTTGGTCTTCAGCTTCGACGGTTAACTCTTTCTCACAGACATATCTCTGGCAAAGACTTTGGAGCCCTGGTTTCAGTCGATCGCGTTTTCAATATGAATACACTGTATTGAAGTTGCGTAAGTCCCACCGCACGCATTTGGAGATCTGTCTGTTCAATTGCCTGTATGCTCTCAAATCTGCTGAAGGCTGCAGCTTCATCTCCCGTCTAACAGTCATGACATTACGATTGCGATCGGAGAATTTTGTGTTCTTCCGCGACTGGTCTTACGGAACTTAGCTCCGATCGCATGGACAGTTTCCACAAACTTGTCATTCATATCGTCCACTTCAATGCGGTCTGAAGCTGAAAGTTTTCATGGCTTTAGATTAAAGCATGAGGGGAACGGAGCGTTTACTTCACTAGACTTGACCTCTCCAACTTCACGTTTAGGTTCAGTGTGCCTCTAACTATTCGGTCACCCAAGCGATAACTGAAACGTTACTGAACAGTTTTCGTCTAGTCGTCATAATTCCGCAACCAAAACTTAAATTGGGGTCATATTATTATTTTTTATTGTACGAAGCACAGCAGCATTCTACTATTTCACGCTGATATTATGTAAGAGCATTATACATGCAAGATGGTTACTGCCATCTATTAGGGGCCAAAAAATAACAATAGTACAAAAAAGTGAAAACACGAAAAGGGGAAAACATAACAAACATTTTTATTGCATACTATATTTTTATTGCGAACTCTTTATTTCGTAGCAGCTAATAACTACTAGTGATCTGTCAACTTGCTTAATCTAAGCACACATATAAATAAAATTGAAGTCTTATATTGAAACTTTATTATATACAGCTCATTTTTGTATGCTATTAAGAGAGCGTAAGCGATTCGCCTCGAAAACTTCATATTTTAGGGTTTTTTCAAGGGCAATATTATAATAATGGGAGCAAATTATTTGCATAAAATTACGACTTTAGAAAGATGAAGTCTTTTTTTAGTGCATTACAGAGCGAAATCTTAAATTTTAATGACGGTTTTTAGAGCGAAGATCACTCATCCCTCCATAGCGTTTTACGAAAACGAGTTATCTTTCGGGTCGAATACAAGCATTACTACTGGGTTTTTACCTATGAAATTGCCGTTTTTCATGAAATAAATTAACTTGATTCGTTTGCTATATTTTTTATTTCTATTAATTAAAGTAATCACCCATGCAATCGATGCATCTTTACCAACGCAGTGGCAGTTTTTTGACAGTTTTTTAAAGAAATCAGCTGGACGGGTGACAAAATATTCTTCAACGACATTTTGTACTGTTTCTCAGGTATTGAATTTTTTCCTTTCCGACAAAAAGTTATTCAAATTTTGAAAAAAATAAAAGTACTGTAGGCGCAAGGTCTGGTGAGTACGGCATAGACGAAGCTTCCAACCCCAGCTTTTGTAACTTGGAGACCGTTTGATGTGCAGTATGAGGTCGGTATTTTATAATATTGTTTTCTTTTTTATATTTAGTCTAAATATTTACGTAATTTGGGCTCTATGTTGCACTTCAAGACTATTGTATAATACGTTCCGTTATAATAGCGCTTAAAATAAAATATTGTACCTTATAATAGGTATTTACCTACGAAATTGCCGTTCTGAAGTACTGGCCATTTCAAATCAAAATGTTCTTCGTTTGGCTAAGAATTCTAATTTCAATTTAATTGTTTATTAAAAACATGGAATTATTTTTTCAAAATTAGTTATTTGTTCATTGATTAGCGTTATTTTTTAATCGCTTTTGAACCTTTTTCGTCATCATGGATACGACAAAAGTTCAAATAATTATGGAATATAAGCACGGTCGCGTCATGGCAGCCATGTGGCACTAGCGGCACGCAACATCAACGAAAGTTTACGAAGCGAACACTACAAACGACAACCTTTTATTGGTTAGCCCGTTTCCGTTCTAGAAATTTGTACCTGAAAAATAAACCCTAAACAAAAAAAAATTTGACAGACAATGACGAATGAAAGGCGATTGTGATAGTTGATAATACTTATTAGAGTTGCCGCGAATACTCGCTATTATTCGATATTCGACATTACTCGACATTTTTTTGTTATTCGTCGAATACCGAATAATAGCTAGTATTATTTGACATTTGGCGAATAGTTGTCGAAAATAAACTTTTAATGAACAAAATAACTATAGTCTTAAAAATAAATCAAACTTAAATTTTTCTTAAAAAACAAGGCGCACTTAACATTAATTAATATCATCTTTTAAATTATAATAATATATAATAATATTTAGAGTCTAAAAAGGTCAGATTGTGCTGCAAAAAACTAGTTGCGCTTTTTTCTTATATCAAACCTGCCTCAGAAAATAGTATTTCTGAATAAACAGAGCTTGCTGGTGTGATTTAGTATCATATAGTAAGATTGCTTAAAATGGAGGATTTGACGTGAATGTTTTTCTTTTTCGGCTACACTTCAACTATTTCAGTATTTAATTCAATTGAAATTTTTAGTCAAGAATATTTTTCTTAACTTAAGCACTTGTACCCGTTACGAAAATTAAAACGTCGACCGACGTCACGTCAAGCAAGCTCATCACGTATGACAAACAAATGCATGCCGCCCAACCTAACCTCACACGAGTGGCAAGGGGAAGGAGGCAGATAATCAGCGTGGAAACAATACTCGCGTGCAGCACGTCATGCTCCTCATCATGCCCATCGCTCCCTGTTTTGTTTTGTCGGATTTTTGGGCGCGAGTCAAAGGACTGGCAATATGAGCGCCAGTGGCCGGTCACATAGTCGGGCCAGTGCACTCCGAATCGAGTGTTTGTTACGGAATCGTCGTTCTATTGCGATGAATAGATGTCGTCCACCATCTCCGTCAGCGAGGACGGCTTTCCTTTAATGACATTGATATAATTAGTTATACTAAATATGCATATAGCTCACTCGCTGCCACAGTTTAAACATCGTTTGTGTTAAAGAAAACACATTCCATGCGGAGCGTCTCGAGTAGATCAGTACAATAATATGTAGGCAGAGAGGGCAACATCGCGGCAACGCAAGGAGTAGAGCGGTGACGAGCGCGATTAGAATAGTGTGGCGGAGCCATAAAGACAAGCGAAGTGGATTATGTGCGAAATCCCTTCAAGATACAAGAATAGGGTTGCCAGCATTTAAAAATGTAAAATCGGTATAATATGAGACTGATTAATTTAACTTCAATGTTTCTTTTCTCACAACCGTAAAAAAAAGATTACAGTAACAAGTAAATGATTGGCAAGTTCAAGACTACAGACTACAAGCGATGTCATTATTTGATAACAATTAAATTATTTTTATATCCCTTTTTATGTCAAATAATAATGGCTAGTTATTCGACTATTCGCCATAGGGAATAGCGATTAATTGGTATTCAAGTATTCGCTATAACAACTATTCGTGGCATCTCTAATACTACGGCTCAATTAGCAACATCTTTCGATGTTGGCATCAAAATAATATATACAATACAAACGAAAGAAATTTAAAAAACGGATTCCGTTTGACAATTGCAAGCGCTCAGAAATTTGGTTGTATCCTAGCTGTTCAGCATCTAAACAATGCCTTAAACAAAATCTTACTCCTAGAAAAGTGATGATCACGGTTTGGTGGTCTTACGTCGGTGTAACTGTGAAGAACTATACACAATGATTGAGCTCACACGTCTCCAATCAGCTTTGGTCAATGGCTCGTCCCCTCTGTTCCTGCGAGACGACGCGTGACCTCATATTGCTCATCAGACACTCTCCAAGTTACAAGAGCTGGGGTTGAAAGCTATCCATCATCTGCCATACTAAGCAGACGTTGCGTTTACAGACTTTTACATTTTTCGGAATTTGATAACTTTATGGCGGAAAAAAAAATTCAATACCCGAGAAATAGTACAAAATGCCTTTGAAGGAAACTTTTCCTTCCGTCCAGCTGATTTCTTTCAAAACCGTTAATAAACTGCCACTGCGTTGGTAAATATGCATCGATTGCATGGGTGATTACTTTGATTAATAGAAACAACAAATATAGCAAAGGAATCACGTCAACTTATTTCATAAAAAACGGCAATTTCATAGGTAATGGCTCTACCACGTATAATTTTTATACGTGGTAGAGCCATGCTGCAGTTATATAAAAAATATAGTTGTAGCACGAATGGGTCGGCTCGACCGGGG
>DWHP01008748.1:0-10445 GCA_018247895.1 Parnassius honrathi | reverse complement strand
TTTATTGTTATTGTTTGTTTTTTATTTATGTACAAAGTACATATATAAAAAGAGTGGAAGACAGCACAAGATAGCACAGGATTAAATAAAACATACCAGTTTATAAAGAGTAATTTATTGCGTAAAAAACCAACAAAATCAAGTTATTTTGTGATATCGATATATCAACTCCTGGCAACACAATTTTTTTCATAGGTATTTTTATTTACTTTTCGCTTTGGCGTACAGGACACGGTAGGGCGTTTTTGGCGTGGCGCACAAAAGTTTAATAATGAGTATTAATACTGCACAATAATATTCGAGCGTTGCCTAATCTATGAAATGTTTTTACCATTTTTAAATTTTTAACGTCGTGATCAACCGAAAAGGTTATCTGTATAAGGGTTTTAAGCAGTCTAATTATACAGGTTTTAACCACCCTATAGAGTTAAACTATTTTAAGTCTTAGTGTTGAATTACATCTGGCAGCATCGTCCGTCATTTACTAGAGCAAGAAAGAGGGATACATAAATATCTACTGTGATTTTTTATTTGTTTTAACTGTTACATTAATCATAGGTTTTATTACCTATCTTCAATATTTTAGTGGGATGTTCGTACCTACATAAAACACACATAACCAACCACATCCCCATACACACGCACACAAATGCACACGCCTGGCACACACATTCTATATTCGTAGAATCAATAGGTACGTCAATATCAAATAAAATCTCCCACATTTTTGGATAATCGATTTGCACTATTATTACCGAAGTCACGCACATTAATGCAGGCATGGTTTGAAGATGTGCGCGTCACGTGGTACTCACGCACACATGACTCAGTCTGGCGTCACTACGAACGGTGCGATGTGTTAGCAACACGGTATCTGTACCTATAAAATATCTTTGGGTAAACATAAATAAAATTATGTGATGCAAAAATGACATCGGGCCGAACTTTGGTAAATTGTGATTTTTTTCGCAGAATTGGACGATGAAGCCATCGGCAATTTACACGTAACAGCACTGGTTGCGGAATAGACAATATACCGTCAACTAAGGACAGGTCTCTACAAGAATTTTCCCCTAATCAACGTTTTTTTTTTCAGAACCGTTGTACCAGCCCATTAATTCCGAACATTTTTCCAAGATTGACTATTTTAGTCAGTACTTCGACGACGGAATATTGACAATATGTGTCGAGAAGAGAAATCAAAATGCTGTTAAATTAACAGGTAACGGTTTAAATTTAACACTGTCGGAACTGAAAATTTATGTTGCTTTGTGTTTAATAATGGCTAGTATCAACTATCCAATTCTTTGAATGTACTGGTCGGTCTCATACTAGAAACGATGGTTGATTCCAATTGTGGCTGATAATATGTCGCGAAATCGATTCCTACAATTACGAAACTCGTTGAAATTTGTTTTTAATGATGACATCACACCTGAAGAAAAAGCCAAAGATAAAAGTCTTTAAAATGAGGCCACTAATTGATCATGTTCAGAAAGGTTGTCGTCTACAAAACAAAAATCAAAATAATAGCGTGGATCAAATGATAATTTCATTCACTGGGACCTGCGGAATAAGGCAGTACTGTCCTGGAAAACCACACCCTACAGGCTTGAAAGCTTTCGTTCTGGCAAATCCGAATGGGGTTGTATACGACTTTGACATTTATCTAGGAAATACAACTTACCCCGATACGACAACACTAACTTCTGTCCAGGAGAAAAGGCTGTACTGGCACTTGCGGACCAGCTAATCCCGGCTCAGCTACTCCAGGCTCAGCTAGTCCAGGCTCTGCTAGTCCCGGCTCAGCAAGTCCCGGCTCGGCTAGTCCCGGCTCAGCTAGTCCAGGCTTTGCTAGTCCCGGCTCAGCTAGTCCCGGGCACACGCTATATTTCGATCGGTTTATTACTTCTCAGAAACTGGCAGATTTACTTTACGACAGAGGGATACTTTGTACTGGTACTTTGATGAAAAAAGGTATCCCACATGGGTGTCAGTGCTGGTGAGGCCAGATAGTAAATTGGCTGTTACTAAATAGTTTGTCAAGAAGCCAGTTATTTTTTTATCGACTATTGAGGCCGAGGAGAACTCGGATTTCTGTCAATGCTGGTACAAAAAAACTAAAAGATATCCAAGACCACAAGTTGTACGCGACTACGATAAAAATATGGGCGGCGTTGATTTAGCCGATCGCTTACTTGCAGTCTGCCCTAATAGATACAAAACTAATAAGTGGATACAGAGATTCTTGTCTCATATGATCGATTTGGCTGTCCAAAACCGTGTACCAGTGAAAAAATACTGAGGCTTCGAGATTTTAAATTACAACTTGCAGAAGATTTGTTAGAAGAAATCCTTCGAAGCACAAACAATCAAGAGAGCTCTGATGATAGTGACCGTACAGACTAACCAGAACATTCCAGGAAGAAGGGGTAGACCAACTATTAATTTTCCAAATAAGAGCCGCCGCACTTCTCAGCCAAACATACGCTTATACTAGAAGAGAAACAGACCAGGTGCAGGTCCTGCCATTACAACAAAACACACTTTAAATATAGTTCATGTCATATAAACTTGTGCTTAACTAAGCAAAGAAATTGCTTTGCTGATTTCCATGCCTAACTATTTTTAAAAGGATTTGATTTTTTAAAGTTTACTATAACGAAGAGAAGGTTTTGGTTTGAATTGTTTAATTAAGGCTGCAATAAAAGTTAGTACATTAATTACTAAATAAAGAGATGAAAATTCAAGACTGACTAAGAATACATAATAAATAACATAAAAAGTTACTCTTGTTTTATTTACCCCAGTGTACCCAGTGTCTTTTATGAAGGACAAATAAAATACAGCTGATTTTGGTGATTCGGCCCAGTGTACTGTAAAAAGAACAAAATGTATGATTTTAAAAATAGCGTGAATCGTTTCATTAAAATCTATTCACGGCCATATAAAAATATAAAAAATTTATATCTTATGCAAGACCTTTTTTTGTTCTAATTATTCTGGGCAGGAAGCACTTGTAAGATTTTGTACTTTGAAGAGAACAGTGGGCAAATTACCAAACTAGTTCTAATTTGCTTGGGCACGACGAGGTTATAGTCACCTAAAAGGAGTAGGCAGATTTACACACATATACCAATAGATGGCCTTAGTAGTATGATATTTTGTTATTAAGTTACAATTTATTTATAACTTTGGTTTCGTTGTATGGTGGGAATGTATCAGTACCGGTGTCTTTTTATAATTATTATTTTAAGTTAAATACTAAATATTAGCATAATGCCTGGTTTTAATAATATTAAAAAAGTTACTAGGAGTTTTGGCGGGAACTTGGTTGCCGGCGGATAGTTAGTCCTGTAATAATTTTTAACAGTCATTTACAGAACAATATTTAAAGTAAGATAACTGATCTATGATCTTGGCTACTAGGTTGTGTCTGGTAAACCAAAATATCATTTATTGTGTTTTATGTCCGACCACAAAATCAGTTCTGGGTTCTTTTGCCGTGAAATTTTCAGCAGCAGCCCGAAGTCAGGAATTTGGCGGTGTTTCCGCCGGGCCTCTCATCGGTCGTGTCGGGTTACCGTCCCATCAGAATATAAGTGAGAGAATAGAGTGCACCCCGACTAGGTACACATATGTAGGAAGGTAGTTAAATAGAATTTTCAATCACAAAATACACGGATCACAGGTAATCAGCTATAAATTGTACTGAGACTAATTTAATAGCTGATAATAATAATTAATTCGTTTCCACCAATTAATTATCCGAATTGTCTAGGATGAGCTAGTCAAGTTAACGGGAGCGGTGGAGGCGTTTTTAAAAACTAAAATAAAACTAAGACATGTCCGTACAGAAGCTCACGTACTTCAACAATGGCAAACTTCTTCTAATACATCTTTCATGCAGACGTTCTTACATTTGCTTACTCAAGTGACGCGATATAGGCCACACACAGGGTGCAACGTCAGCGATAGCATTTATGCACGTACTTGTATCACTCTGTGCGGGTCGAATCCATGACTAGCTACCCGAGCGCCACTGCGGGTGCAATGCGCAGGTGTGCGGTGCACGTGTTGTTTACAATAATTCCCACTAGCCACGGAGGCACTGCTGCACGTGCAACACATACGGATACGACCATACTGACATGCGTGCGTCCTCGCAGGCATTCCATCACAATCTTAGTTATCTGTAGGCAGAAAAACATCGTTCGATTATCCTGACAAAAGTCATAAACTTTTACACATTCAACAATACGTTCTGGTACGGCCTCTATTGAACCATCAGGTGTTAACAATCAGCTCTGGTCCGGTCTACATCGACCCTTCAGGCAATTAGTATTGGACCGGTTCCTTTGAACCCTGCAACACTAATCAATTTTGGTCAGGCAACATGCACTTCAAAACTCTCTTTACGCTAGTCTGGAATCACTATTCCCTGTAGCCATATCATTGGTCCGGCATAAGCCCTTCAATGATAGCAAGATCCACTTTTTTTCTTACTTATTTTCTCTTTTCCTTTTTTTGCTCTATATTTTTTTCGACTTTTTTTTGATTAAGTTTGATAGTAAGAACCACTTTTTTTCTCACTTTTCCTCTTTTTTTTCTATTTTTTTTTCTCTGCAGGAACAATATAGCCTGAACAAACCACGATAATTCCCCATCACAATCACACGGTAGTGCAACGTGAGGGACGCAATAACACAATAATACCAAAGTATGAAAACCCAGAGCAACACTACAAATACTTTCCAGCACTAGAAGAACCACTACAATGGCGAAACCACAATACTTTTATTCTACGAGTCACAGCACTCGTTGAATGACCTTGTCGGAATCCTTTGCTCACGACACCCACAGTGAAGTCCACACTGCACAAACTATCGGGCCCCCGACATAACCTCAATTCTATGATACCTCCATGAATGCTGGTCGCTCCTCCATAATGATGCAACCTCTCTGTACTATAGATGCGCTGACACGGCGATCTCCGACTATCGCACGTCCTCGTGGCGGCAAACCGTTAGAATTCGGTCTATTAGTTATCCCAATCTGCAAACAGATATCGACACTCTTTAGATATTACAACGCTCGACCCTGACTTCATTTAGGTCGTTGGCAGCAGACCGATCCGTAAGCGCAGAAGGCCCTTTCAAATTCTTGTAGTGACCTCCACCAGTCCCTCGATAGCAAACCCCAATCTTATCGACTGCACAATATTCGAGTAAGCCGCTACACTTATCAACACAGAACACAAAAGGCCACTTATTATTTTCAATTCATACCACGTCGAAGTTAATCCATTATTTTATTACATCGCTTAAACATTTCGAATGTAATTTTAAAATATAACTTTAAAATGTAACCCATGTAAATCATATTTCCCATGAACTATCAATCAAACTATAACAAAATTCAAACAAGTTAATTTTTCGCTGAACGCAAATCACAACTCATCTAGGAAGCTCCCAACATTTCCTGCAATTTGTCAACATATTTAGGTACGATAGGAAATAACAAAATTACTTGCGGGTACTTTTAACATAAGTCGAAAAAAAAGATAACTTTTGGCTAAAATCTGGCCACTTTAGAGTTTTACTCTATTTCATTAACCATTTAACATAAAAACTAAGGCATCAACGCTAAGCGCATTATAGTCTTTCACGAACTTAATTACCATTTTACTAATTAAAAATTACATGTGGGCAATAGCGGGGACTTTATCCCATAAAAATTAAATGTGGGCAAAAAACGGGGACTTTATCCCACTTCTGATGTAGGATGGTAGTTAAATAAAATTAAGTTACAATCACAAATCACACGGATCACAGGTAATCAACTATAAATTGTACTGAGACTAATTTAATAGCTAATAATAATTAATCCGTAGATATGAATTATTTATAGATCTCATGCCACTCATTTTTATCATATCATTATCAATTTTCACTAAGAATAACACAACGAAATACTTTTTTTCTCACAAAAATAGGCAAAACATAAGCATGTTTTGCCTATTTTTGTGAGCAGCTATTTGTGTGTACAGCGGCAGGATCCGGCGCTCATCCCGCGCGCTTTACAGTAACAAGTTTCGACATAAATTGGTTAGGTACCGAGGCGATTTTGCCGAATCTTCGGCCTAATATTCGTATTCGGTGAAATCCATATTTGGCCCGTCTCTAATAATTTTTTTACATAATATATTGCATTTATATAAATAAGCGTTATTTTATTTTTAAAACTTGTATAGATTATCCCCTGGCCAGTTAATTTGCTGCGTCTTTGCCACTGGATCCAATGTGTCCCTTGACGATATATGATTTAAACTATGATTCTCAATTGTTACAGGAACACCGCGGCAAATAAGGCGGCACATGTCTTTGAAGAGCGAGCACAGTTAAGTCCGCAGATGGCACGCTCAGTTCGTGTCACATGTAAGCTATCTAATTTTTACTACCCTTATCTTGAAATTTTCACACAAATTTACATTCAGAATGTAAAATATAACTTTATAATATACAGAATAAATTATAGTATGTATATGCCAAGCTCACTTGCACACTGTACAGCAAAAGCGCTTAAGCAAGACAGGTTGTAGGGAGCCTATTTTAGAACCAGAGAGATATCGGTTCGCTATTGAACCGTTTGCCTCGTGTACCCTGTCCAAACCTTGAATTAATTTCTGGCCAACTGGCACTCTTTGTATGAGCTAGCTGGAAACTTTAAATTGCAGGTGACGTAGTTTGTAATTTAGGGAAAGTTATCAAGTTTGCGGTTGGAAATGTCTATTTTTTAAGGCTCAGCTATTCCTCAGTTCTATGCATTCTGATTATTACATCAAAGTTTTTCTTTTTACAAAACGTTACCCCCCCACGCTAGGATTCTCGCCTGTATCGTGGAGGCAGTTTACATATATAAATTGCACAAGCACAAACATCCAAACCCGGAACAATTACTTGTAGGCAAAGATGTTTTCTTGTAGGCAATACAAATACTGGTTCCGTGCGTGATTCGAACCTGCGGCCCTCAGTGCAACAACTCATTACTAAACTTCGGCGCCACGAAGTCGGGTCGTTCTATATTCACTCGTGTGTGAAGATTTCATACTGAATGGTAACTTTTTTGTTAAGCGATTCGATGGGAAACTTGAAAAATTTCTTGTACCAGATGATGGGAAACGATCATCATCAGTTCCTCTCAGGAGGTACAACCTCTTACCTATTTCTAAAGCCAAATAACAGTTGCTTGCATTGCTCTGTTGCGATCTGAATAGTAAAGAGAGCCAGAGTAATACAATTTAAGAGGCGTTTCATCTTAGTCCTCAGGGGTGACAACGTATCTGTAGCTTACTTAGATTTCAGCAGCCACGAGATATGTTTTGACGTTAAAATCGTTTCCAAATTTCGCACGCAAATTATTTAAAAAATGCCAGATTGCACGCTATTTACAAATAAATATGTATTAAAATCCGTCTGTCTACACAGCCAATCGGGTTTGTAGTAATGATTAACTGATATTACGTAATTGCTTGTATGTGTGCTCCCGGCGACGTCTATCCTCGTACAAAATAAGATTGACAGCCATTCTATTGGGTATTATAATATTCTATGGCTACTACAGTTCATGGCCTTAGTACATACATATGGATTATAGTTTTAAATTGTTGTTTTTATGTTTCTATAATTACTTGTTTTAATAAATAGATAGTTGTAGACAGTCTTTTAGTTTCAAATAGCATTAATCCATTCTATATTTACGTATTTTCATACTTATTAAGATTTTCTTACAATCTCCTATTTTCTCATATACATAGTTTGTAATTGTATATATTTATAGATGATCCTCATAATGTAATAAATACCGCAGAACACAGGCGCGGTGCCATGTTATGTGGGCGGCGCGGATGCTGCGCGGCGCTGCTGCTGGCTGCCGCCGCCTGGTGCGCCGCGGGGCCAGGCCCGCCCGCGCTGCACTTCTCTCGCTCGCTCTACAATGTCAGCATCCCTGAAAACTCGCCGCCTCGCACCTATGCCGACTCGCCGCCCGCCACCGACCCGCTTGGCGTGCAACTGCCAGTGCAAGACGCACGAGTACGCTTCCGCATTCGCCATGGCGACCGCGACAAGTTCTTCAAAGCCGAGGAGCACACCGTCGGAGATTTCTGCTTTCTCTTCCTACGCACGCGTGCTGGCCACTCCGATGTGCTTAATCGTGAACGCCGTGACTCTTACCGCTTAGACGTGCGTGCTACTGCACAGATGCCCGATGGTACGCAGCTTGAAGCTGATACGGTTGTCGTGGTCGAGGTTACGGATGAAAATGATCTCAGTCCGCTATTTTATCCGACGGAGTATGAAGCGCTTGTACCGGAGGACACACCACTACACTCCAGCATTGCGCGCGTCACCGCTGAGGATGCTGACATTGGTATCAACGGAGAAATTTACTACAGCCTTGCTGAAACGACTGACCGTTTCGCGGTACACCCAACGAGTGGTGTAGTAACAATCACGCGCGCACTTGTGGCGACAGAAAACCCCCGCCATGAGATAACTATACTGGCACGAGACCGCGCGTCATTACTTATGCGCGGCGAAGATGCTCCAGCTGCTCGCGCTACGTTAGTAGTTCGCGTAGCGCGCGTAAATCTGCATGCTCCAGAGCTACGTGTAAGGCGTCTACCTGAACTTGTTGAGAATTCTACTGCTGAGATCTACGCCATTATTAAAGTAACGGACCAAGATTCCGGAGAACACGGGCGCATCGCCAGCTTAGAGATTGTTGACGGCGATCCCGATGGACATTTCCGTGTACGGCCGTCTACACAACTGGGAGAGTATGACATTTTAGTGCATGCGTTGCTTGACCGCGAGACAGCCCCTCACGGCTATAACCTTACATTGCGCGCGTCTGATGCTGGACAACCACCACGGTCCTCATATCTCACCTTGCCTGTAACGCTCATTGATGCCAACGATAACTCTCCTGTATTTAGTCGTGAAATCTATGAAGCGAACATTCCAGAGACCGCACCACCAAATACACCCGTTATTAGACTCAAAGTTAGCGATCGTGACGAGGGTCGCAATGCACGTGTCTACATTGAGATAGTCGGAGGCAATGAAGGTGGAGAATTCGTTGTCAATCCAGACACTGGCGTGCTTTATACAGCAGTTCCACTTGACGCCGAAGAAAAATCGCTTTATACACTTACAGTTTCAGCCATTGACCAGGGTAACGCTGGAACTCGTAAACAATCTTCAGCTAAAGTTAAAATAGCTATTGTAGACGCTAATGACAATAATCCCGTTTTTGATAAAGAAGATATGGAAGTTACGGTATTAGAAAATGGACCCAGCGGCGTGGTAGTAGCCCGTGTCTCGGCAAAAGATGCTGATTCCGGTGAAAATGCTTACCTTTCTTATAGTATCGCTAACTTACAACCAGTTCCGTTCGAGATTGATCATTTTTCGGGTGCCGTACGGACAACTAAGATATTGGATTACGAAAGTATGAGACGGGAATACGTTTTAAGGATACGTGCTAGTGATTGGGGATTGCCTTATCGGCGTCAAGCCGAAATGCGACTCACTGTACGTCTGCAAGACATTAACGACAATAGACCACAATTTGAACGAGTTGATTGCGTTGGTTACCTGCCCAGGCGACTGGCAATAGGACACGAGATTGTAACTCTCTCAGCTATCGATTTTGATTCCGGCGATGTTGTCTCGTACCGCATAATAGGTGGTAATGAAGACAACTGTTTTTCACTTGATTCAAGTACTGGCGTTTTTAGCCTTTCCTGTGATCTAGCTGACGTGCGAACTGAGACTAGAGTGCTAAATGTTACCGCGACGGACGGTACGCACTTCGCTGATTCTGCTTCTCTGACGTTGCACTTAATAGGTGGCAGCAGTGGCGATGGCAGTGCGCTTGAATGTCGCGACACCGGTGTGGCGCACCGTCTCATTGAGCTACTAGCCGCAGCAGAACGAAGCAATGCCCCCATAGACTTTGCCGAAGATTTCCCCCTGGCACCTTCTCGATATGGAGAAAATCTGCATGTACCTGAATTCATCGACTTCCCCGTCGAAGTTAAAGTAAACGAGTCCGTAGCCTTGGGTACATCACTGGTGCGCTTGCGTGCTCGTGATCGTGACCTAGGCTATAATGGACTCTTAGTGTACGCCATTTCAGGCGGCGACGCCGACTCTGCCTTCCGTATTGACCCAGACACTGGCGAACTCAAGGTAATTGGATACTTGGACCGTGAAAGAGAAAGTGAATACTATTTAAACGTGACTGTCTACGACTTAGGTGTACCTCAACGCTCTAGCTCACGACTACTTCCAGTAACTGTATTAGACGTGAACGATAACCCTCCACGTTTCGAGAAAACCCTGGCGAGTTTTCGTGTCACAGAAAATGCTATAAATGGT
>DWHP01008747.1:0-10445 GCA_018247895.1 Parnassius honrathi | reverse complement strand
GACATGTCCATGTTAAAAGTTGAGCTGCTGCATTTGGTTGCTATAAATAAGCCAGCTAGACCAAAATACGTATTGGATGAAATGGCTACGGAAGCCGGACACAATGTATAAATAAATGATGTGAAACAATAATATCATGTAATATTATCTTATCCTTTTTCTGTCAACACGATTTTAATTTGTTCGTTATAGTAATCTAAGATCAATATCGTCAAGTATCGACTGTAGCGGTACTTTACTAGTACTTGATTATTGACATCTGTCAAATGAAACTTCGTAAGTGGAATAGAGTATAGATACTAAGCCATAATCTCCAAAAAAATATCAATGTCAGAAAAGTAAATAATAAATATTGGTTTTTAATAATTGGTTTATGTTAGATAAGTAGCTCTGTAAAATTTAATTAGTTTATTTTCATTGTATTATTGTCGTTCAAACATTTTTTTATCAATACTTATACTGGATAATAAACATTAAACCAATAGTACAGGAAATTAACTTATACATTTTGTATTTTATCATTGTTTATCGGATAGAGTAAAATGACGTCAATTTTTGATCAGTTTGAACAAGCATCCCAAATTTCTCAAAAGGCCGCCCCTGTTACTGAGCCTATGACATCCTCTGGATATATTAATATGCAAATGGATGACAATACACCTATGTTCTCCAAGCAAAAGATGAATTTCAACCCTTCAGACTATATAACGCATGTTGCTGTTGCTAGTGACTATCTCGTTCTCTCGATGGCTAATGGAAAACTTTTTCGACTGGATTTAAAAATGCCCGATCAGCATGAAGGTCTGTATAGCGGAGAACTCATTTGTAACGTACAAATTAGTTTCTACTTTTATTTTATTAATTTTAAAACTTACTCTACAAGTATGAACAATTAAAAGAACATAAATATAATTTAATTTATGGTATTAAAATATTATGTTTGACTACAGCCCAACTAGTTTAGTTGGGCTGTAGTAATGCACTAGTAGTAATCTCAGGTCGTGTCTTTGCGGTCTCAGGTGGGTTCTCTTTCCTAACGGACTACATTAGTAACCAGTATAAAGCTTTCTTTAGAATGATGCTGTATTTATAAATTGGAAAATACTATTAGATTTAAAAGAAAATAGAAATTAATAATCTACAGAAATAAAGTTGAAGTATCTGTTTGTAATGTCAAAATAACAGCTTTTTACTAATTGCAAATAGAGTACTTATATCAGAAGAACAATTTTTAAAGTCGAAAAGATACTTTTTCTATCTAATACTATTAATTCTAAATTATTAAAGTTACCAGTTGCTTCATTCATATATAATATTACCCAAAATTGTTAACATAATTAAATAAAGTAAATTTTAATATTAAAAATTTTAGAAATTCACTATGCAAAATTTGTACAACCAAATACAAAATTATCTAATATCTTCCTGGATCCCCTTGGACATCATCTTCTTTTGGCTTTTTCCGCAAGAAATAAAGATGGAAACCCAGAACTTGTATATCTTCACCGTGCAAGGAGTAAGCTTAAGTCAGTTAGTAAGTCAAGGAATTATGAAGTAACAGAAGTTGGTTGGAATTATGAAAATAAATCTAGTTCCACAACTGGACCCATATTACTGGGAACATCTCATGGCCACTTACTGGAGACTGAGTTAGAAGCTGATAATGACAAAATGTTTGCAGGCAGCCAGCAGTATTGGAGACAGGTACATACATATATATGGTTTTATTCAGTGTCATTTTTATTACAGCCCCTTTAAAGGTGGCAACTGACATGAGTATTTGCTGGATGTCCTCATCTATTGACTTCCTTCATGCCTTACTACGTCCTTGAATCTTTCTTTTCCATCAGTTGTTGTTTTGTGTAGCTATATGTCACATTGTTATAAGCTTTCTGATCCATTGGGCTATATTGGTTATTTTGGTTTCATAGTGAACATCATCTTTACGAATTAGCCATATAGTGGGGGTTTAAAGAATCTACTACTTTGTACATCAAGGGTGTCATAAGAGGTGACAGGCAAAGTAAACCAGGAAATGGGCAGCAGCATCATACTGATAACATTATAGAATTATCTGAGTTTCGAAATGAGGGTGAGGACATAGTACAAAACAAATCTGTCAACTTGTTCTATCACCATCAAGGTGACCACTCTCAAAGATATGTGTAGGATTTATCATCCGCAAGATTCTTCTTAACAACATTGTCAAAATTGGGTGTGTTACAGCAACGGAATCACCTAATACGGGTTTATTTACAGGTTTACGTTTTGCAAACATGTCCATTGTTAAATGGAGCAGCCATTGTTAGAAGAACATTAATTTCAGATGTGTTGCTGACATCTGAAATGATAATTATTTCTATCAAATATTGTATTGTGCACTTCCATGTATTTTAATTTATTAAATTTTTCTCTCTCTATACAAGCTGCCCAATTACTTGCCTCTTTATGGAAGTAAGGAAATTGATGGATTGGTAATTGTTTTTCTAATTAAGTTATTTTTTATATTATCAATCTATTGCTTAGTTTAAATACCTTATTCCCCAAATTTTATTAATTGTACTCCCATTTTATGTTACATCACAAGCAGCAGTGGAGCAGCTAAACTTAGATACTTAACCTTTGACTAACGACCATGCCTATTTGTTACATTAATGCCAAAGTGACATCTGAGGGATGTAAAAATCTAAAGTGATAAAATAAAATCTAATTTTAAGAGAGGTTCAGTAATTTATTTTATTGTAAAGTTAGTTTTGTTACATATATAAATGAAGGTTTAAAATAAAATAAAGTTTCAATTTTATGCACAATCAGTCTTTATTTATGAGCTCACAATATTTCCTAACAATAATTAGTTTTAGGAACTTACTTCAGTCCTTCTTTTTCTATAATTATTTTTAAAAATCAACTTAAAAACTCAAAAAATATTATCTCCTGTAAACATTTATAAAAATCTGAAGCAATAAAAAAAAGACAGTACCTCAATCCAACCGATAGTCACTGGGACAAGTAGCAGTCACTACATACTTGTATGCAACAAGTGAGGCACGTAGGCTTATTAAACTTATGGCAAGAATACTTTGTACGTCATTTTAGGTGAGTAGTATATATTCCATAGGTGTTTTGAATAGCAGGATCTGGAATCGAGTCATTTGCAGGCTGTATCACAGGCGGAGCTTGAGGCATATCATGGGGCCTATAACTCGTTGAATAGTTAGGTACCGCAATTCCTGTGGAATCTTATTTTTATATACAACAATTTCATTTGGGGTGGAACTAACTCTCATGCAAGTTAGAGGAAGAAACGGCCACAACTTATAGTTTCCTTACTCTCACAGTTATTATACAGCACATAAGCATTGAAACCGCTCAGATCTATCAACCTGTATAAACAATACCACCGGCCGGAGTTGTGTTCTTCGAAACATGAATAGTTATCCACTTCATCAACACATCCTTTAATGGTGTTAAATTCAGTTTAGTTTAGTTTGCGACGGGCTGTTTTCCGCAACACCACGTCTAAGCGCGTATTTTGCGTTTGGGCAGGAACAATGTGATTATGTGAGCCATGATATCTCCCCGAAGAAGTTCCACAGTCCTTTGATGTTGCAAGCAACTTCGGGGAGCGATGCCGGCGTACCGAAATGCTTAGCCCAGTATGAAGCGACTTCTGGACATGTCAGCAACACGTGAGCCGCCGTTTCTTCCTCTGCAATGCATGCCCTGCACAGGGGGCTATCAGTAACACCTGTGGTAAACATGTTTGTTAAAAGAGCCATGTCCTGTGATAGCACTTATTACTATCCTGATCTGTGGCTTGTTCAGTTTCATTAGAACCTTGTCAGGCAGGGCCTTTCTAGCTTGTCTACAGTCTACCAAATTTTTCCAAAGCTGAGCGTGTAAATTATTGAAGTATCTATGTACCAGTGAACAAACATAGCCAAAGAGGATTGGTATTATAGGTTCCGGCCCTATAGTTGCCAGAGCCGATCCCCTTCTGGCCAGTTCATCTGCCGCGTCATTGCATCTAGATCCACTGTGTCCCTTGATTCATTGCAGAGTTACATTGTTGTACTTACATACCTCATTCAATCGTTGATGGCACTCATATAACAGTCCTGAGTTCGCCACATTACAACTCAGACCTTGTAGTACCGCCATACTGTCGCCAGTATTCTAATGGAGAAGTCTTTCACCTTCCTAGCATCTATTGCTATGGCCGCTTGGATGATACCCATGTATTCAACCTGTGTATCATCCAACTGTGTACCCATACCCACTGGGCACCCATACCCAGCGGCGTGCATATGTGGATATTAAGTTCATCCATGAAAACTCTGAGCTCTTTTGGTCCCAATCCTTCCAGCTGGTCAGTTTCCTTCAATTGTATTGAATACAAATTGTTTTGGAATCCTATCATACTTGGCTTGTAAGATAGGAATTTTTGAGTAAATTCTATGTATGAGGGACTCTACTCTTACTTAAAAGATTTAGGCAGCTAAAGTTGCTTCTTGTTGTATATGTAGATGAAGCGGTGTTAGCTCAGTATAGCCTCTAGAGCTGCTGTTGGTGTAGTTCTTATGCAGCCCGTGGCAGCTATACGAGCCAATCTCGGTAACGCTGAAGCTTTCGTATAGTAGTGGCTTCATTAGTTTTGGTCCACCATAGTAGAGAGCCGTATGTGATCATGGGCCGAATTACAGTTTTGTACAGCCACAGTATAATTTTTGGCATCAAACGCCATTGTTTGCCAATCACGTTTCTGCATTGCCAGAAAGTTAGACTAGCTTTGTTGATTTTGTTTTCTATGTGTTTATTCCAGTTAAGTTTACTGTCCAAGGTAAGACCTAAGTGTTTTACCTCGGAGGACAGCTGGAGTTTTGTGCTGAAAAGACTTGGGAGATGATAGTTATTCAGCATTCGTTTTTGTGTGAACATTACTAGAACGGTTTTGCTTGGATTAACGGTTATGTCATATTAACTGCACCATCTCTCAACAATATGGAGAGCCACTTGGGTCGGGTCACGCACAATGCTTGCTGTCTTTCCAGAGACCAGTATTTTCAGATCATCTGCATAACCGACTGTGTAGAAATGATTGGCGTTTAATTTGATGATGAGTTCATTAATGACCATATTCCACATGAGAGGTGAAAGAACCCCACCCTGCGGGCATGCTTTCATGTTCTGAATTGTCTGAGATTCACCAGCAATCTTTATTGTTTGTGTACTGAGCATGTTTATTATCCAGTCAATCAGTGCCGGTTCACCATTATGTTTACTTAGGGTACCTTTTATGCTGGAGAAGTCAAAAGCACCTTCTATGTCTATGAAGAAGCCTAGACATAGTGCCGATTCTGTCGATTTACCTAAGCTATAGGCGTGTTGTTTTTCGTGTAGCGGTAAGTTGATTAGCGCTGGCCCACTCAACTCCCGTTCACACATCCTCTCCATCGTCTTAAGGAGAAAGGATGTGTGGCTAATGGGTCTGTAGGATTTAGGGTCCGTATAGTCGTTCTTACCTGGTTTGGGTATGAACGTGACTTTCACTTCCCTCTATCCCCTAGGAACATATTTCAGCTCATGACAGAACAGACATGCTCTCATTAAGGCAACAAGCCTTACTATTAGGACTTTACCCCCCTTCTTATCTGATTTGCTTGTTCACAGGTTTCTATGCTACCACAGAATGTGCGCCACCCTGTTGAGCGTCGATACATGATACTTTTTTTGTATTCAGACTTAGCTTCTTATATAGTAGCCAGTCTTCATCCATTGAGGTATTCATTGCTCTATTTAGGGGCTTTTCTTACCTTCTTACGTTTCCTGTCTAGTTCTTTACCCCACCACTGTTGTTTTTGCTCAGCATGTTTTGGTGGAGTGATTACTGGACATGATTCATGGTAGCTGTTGATCATGGCTTTAGTAACAGCTGCTACCTGTTCTTCTAGGAGCAATTGATCTGTTATGGTGTTAGTTCCCCCAACACACGCGAGTGAAACAGTCAGCCTGTTGAGGTATTTTGTTTTATCCGTGTTGCGGGGATTTCTCCATGGTAGTATAGTAAGGATATTGACCGGTAGTACGCAGCAGATCCATCTGTGGTCTGAGCATGAGGCCTCTTTCGACACATGCGATCCCGTTTTTAGTTTAACTGCTCCTTCTGTTGCAAGTGTGAGGTCGATTATTGTGCGACAGCGTTTATTTATGAAGTTTGGTTCAGAACCAGTGTTTAAAATGGTTAGGTTAGTGCTAAATAAATAATCAACTAAAACCTTACCTCGTTTATTCGGTTTTTCCATTCTCCATGCGCATTGGAGTCCGTCCCGATCACAGCCTTTAGTCTGGCCCTCTCACTGAAATTCACCAGCCTGACGAGGTCGTGAGGGGGAGGGGTGTCTTCCTCTGGCATGTAGACCGAGGCGACGACTAAACCCTCCTGTGTATTTTGTAATGCTACGGCACACATGTCTCTGGAACAGAAATCTGTTAATGGTTTTGCACAGATATCTTTATTAGTACAAATACACACTCTAGGCTTGTCGTGCTCAGAGTTGTAGAATAACTTACGTTGTAGGTTGTTTAGGCCTTTAATTTTACCAGCCACAACTCATGGCTCTTGGATTAGGGCTATGGTCGTCCTTTGTGCCTCCAACCACTTGCGTAATTGAGCAGACGCAGTTACACTGGTGGAGGTTGGCCTGCACTAGGCTAGTTCTGGACGAAGGGCACGCCATCATTGATCGACATCGTTATGACGCATCCCCGTCCCCGCTCAAAAATAAGCCTGCCAGCAGATCCCGGGTCTCATCTTCAGCCACCGAGTCGGAATTGGACGGCGAAATGCAGTCAGTCCTCTTCGTCGCTCACTGAGCTGCCGCTGAGCACAGTTTCCACTGGGGGCTGCGGCTCGGTTGTGCAGGCTGTTTTTTCACTGGACTTGGCATCCAGTGATTTCGATGTACCGGCCACCATGGCCACGATATCCATGACTTTCGGGTTCTTTTCTGCCTCTTTGTTTGGTGGAGAATCAACGAATTTTCCTCCGCGAAGCTGGAATTTAACGTATACCGCCTATGATCCTCCGGTACCGAAACAACGAGTAACCACCCGTCCGTCTGTTTGTCCGCTTTGAGTAGCAGCCAGTTCTTGATGTTTACCAAGCGGTTCTGGTACGCAAGCACACGACCAATGTCGCCTGAGTCCTTCCAGGCACCTTGGGCATCAGGGATAAGGATAACACATTTGATTCTTTGTGGTATCTCTGACTGTTTCTTAATAGTCAGCGAGGTGTTGGATTTGAGGCCGAGGGTATTAATATTCCCCTTCAACCAGTCCAGAGCCTTCTGGTCATCGCACCACAGCTTCAGGACACCCTTCGTGTAAACGGGTTTGCCTCTGAAAACCGGGCCCGACGCATCAGGGTCCTGGTAACTCCAGTCCTCGCTGATCATCTTCCTCGGTGTAGCCACGTGGATGTCATCAGCTACCTCCTTTGTTATGTGACCAGAACGCGCACACGTTAAGGCCACACCCAAATTTGCTTTAGCAGCAGAAGCGTAGATTGTTCTGCCTTTGGTTGCTGTTCGACTCGCACTTTTTTGTACTCTCCTCTCGGCGAGGTGGACCCCTCCAGCATCCTTTTGGCTGCTCTCTCCTTCTGTCCAGGACACTTGGCTGCTCTCTGGATCCTGGCGGATATTTGAGAGCTGGTTCCGGCGGCCATGCCTACTGCTTGGGCTGGATTTTCAGATCAAGCACCGCAGTGGCAGTAGCTTGCCCAGCTCCCTGAGTGTTGCTCTTGGAAGCAACACTCAGGGAGCTGGGCAAGCTACTGCTTCTCTGCGGCCTTTTCTCGCTGCTTCTTATTCTTCTTTTTGACCTTCGCACCACTGTCTGCTGGGATAGACCCACCTTATGGTCCGTCAGGTCGGCAAGTCACCATTTTGGGTCGCTTGCGCTTCCCCTTATGGCTCACCACTTGTCAGGCTGCAAAGAAAATGTCTACGGTTCTTTGGGGCTCCGCAGGAGTTTTGCTACTCGCGGCCTCATGCTCATTTTTCGTGTCCAGCTCCTTGGATTTGGAACTGGTTTTGGAAACATCCAGCGCGGAAATTGCCCCCCCGGTGGGGCCGCCTACGCTGGGTGGTACAGTCTGTGGAACCTTTTTAACGGCGGTTCCTTCTGGTTTATCAGTGTCTAAGGTCAACACCTCTGACACGTCTCCCTCTCTACTAATGGGCCTTGTGTTATCCATAGTTTTTTAATGTGCCATAAAGAGCAAGGAGTACGTCTCAGATCTCCAACAGAAAGCAAAATGGCGTCCCTGCAAAGATAGCTTGAACATAAAGGATTTAGTGGAAGTCAAGGACGATAACCCTCCTCCGTTGAAATGGAAGCTGGGAAGAGTGGTCGCAATTTATTCAGGAGCCGATGGCATTGTTCGAGTTGCAGCCATCGGTACTTTCACTGAGATTGTCAAGAGGGCATTTAACCGAATTTGTCCATTGCCGGTGTCACTTATATCTAGTGGAAATCGAAGATTTCTATGCCTTGGTGCCCAGGGGAATATTGAAGCGCCTACGACTTTGTTCTGAGCAACGAGTCAAACAAAGTACTCGTAGTAATTACGTCAGTACATAACGTTAATTTTAACCAATTTCTTTGTAATTTCTACATATTATAACGCTCTTAACTGTTGTGAGATTAATACAATCGTTCAAGGCCACAATCAAATTGCATTATTTTAAACCCTCGAATAAGTAATTGGACATAAGATAATCACAGAAGTACCTAATACTGCGGTATCATGAAGTACTATCTCATTTAATATTTTCTATTTAACTACTTACTGAGACTGTCCATCAATACCTCGCAACGGAAAGTGTCATAAATAATTAACAACGTTGCAATTGTCCTGTCATTGAAGAAGCAACCTTGGCACCCGATCGATATTTAAATATAAAACGCAATATGAGTACAGCTGCACTAAATTCCCACGTCCTACTTACTATTAACTCTATACTTCGAAATATGGAGTAAAAAACCTTGTTTACTATAAAATTGACTGAATAATTGACCAAGGATATGCTTTAATCGCTACTGTGATATTAGAGGTGACGTACCGAACTTTTGACAATTCTCGCTATCGCTAGTCTGAGAATCTATATTTTTTATGTGATCTGAAATTTTTATACCGCCATCATGATATTGCTCTCCCATAGTCACCTCTAATGACACCCAAATGAGTGGAAATAAACGAACTATTACACTGGCTTCACGCAATAATATACTCTCGTATTTTCACCGATACTGGTAGTTGTTGGGAGCGCTACGTTCAAGTTCATCGAAAGTATCAAACTCCGACCGAGAGGTTAATTGACGTATCCAACTTGGTTGGGCAGCGCATGGGAATTTATGACACACATATCTTCTCCTAGTGTGGGTTGCCAGCATGGCCACATGCCACATGTGGATCTGAGCCGTGGTCTGTCAATGCCGGTCGTATGAGGAATCTCAAGGTGAATCATCGAGCTATGAAGAGGGCTATTACTGAGCGTGAAGGATTTGTAATGAGGATATCCACAGTCTACAGTAGAATCGTAGAGTAACAATGTGCCAGCTACATAGTTTGTAGAACCGACAACCAATGGGTAAGAAAGGTTCTCGAGTTCTGGTGGAAGCCTCGAACTGATAAGAGAAGTGTAGGGATGACCTCCCCACTGGATGAAGTGTCATTGTAAGAAATGCACGAAGTCAATATGAAACAAAAAGTAATTTAATACGAAAACATTGAGAACATGCCATTGTACCTATTAAAGAGATTTGAATTTGAAAGAACGCGTTTCTTTTTTTACCCTTAGTTAAAGTTGCAAGTTGACTTCACATTTCAATGTTTATGTTTGTTTTTGTTGTGTCCATGAAGGTTAGGTGCCTGTTATAAATGTTTGCTTTTTTAAAGATTTTTAATGAAAATAGGAAGATAATAGTGTTACTTGTAATGAACATAAATAAGTGTGTTGAAGTGCTAATCGGCGAGGAAAAGGTAAAATCTTTTAAAATGAAATTTTAATTCAATAAACATTTCTTCATACTTTTAAAGGTACAGGACTCTTTAGTATTAAAGTTTAACTATTTTAGGCGCATTTAAAGGTTTAATAACTCAATACTTATATTACCATATGTGTTAAAAATATCATTTTGAACTGCTGCATAAAATATGAGATACCTAGGTGTAAGTTTAATTTTATAGCAAATTTTTTTTTTAATGTGAAGCCCAAATTTTAATATAATAAATTAAATGAATACATGTATTGAGGTTTTTTAAACAATATTTCCTTCAGTCTTTCACTATATAAAATTTTAATAACGCCATCTAATTAATTCTATAGGTGAAGTAATTTTATCGAACGAAAATTGACTTATTCTCATAGTGGTACGTAAAG
>DWHP01008746.1:0-10446 GCA_018247895.1 Parnassius honrathi | reverse complement strand
TATAACATATATAAATACTCACGCCTGTCACCCCGGGGGGTAGGCAGAGGCTACAGACTTCCATTTGGCACGATCCTTACACACCTCTCTCGCCTCCTCCACATCCATATACCTACGCATACATGGTCGTCGGTTAAGGGTACTCCTAATTTGGTCCGTTTTCAATATATCGCCCATTTGGTCGATAAACTTTCGCCTAGGACGTCCCTTTCCTACTCTGCCGTTCACTTCTGCCACATAAATTTTCTTTTTCAATCTTTCCTCATTCAGTCTTGAGTAAACCACCGAAGCATTCCTTTCTTAGTCCTGGTCACATCTCATCATCTTACAAACCACACTCTTCTCTTATCACGCAATTTCTCACCCAGTCATTTAGATTCAGCCCTAATATACTCCTTAACGACCGCATTTCTACTGCGTTTATTCTACTCTCGTGCTTCTTCTGCCACATCCACTTTTCACTACTATTCGTTAAAGTAGGGGCCAACAAAGCGTTGTAAATTGCCATACGTGCCTTTTTTGACACATTCTGACTTTTCACAATAGAGTGTGGGGTCCCATTTACTCTATTTACTACGTTCACTCATCGTTCTATATCCTTATCATATCTCCCATCCCTGCTAAAGACGCATGCCAAACATACAAACTCATCTACTTGCTCGATCAACTCCCCTTCTATTCTTATTTTACATTTCGTTTTACTTTTTTCTCTTTCAAAAACCATAACTTTCGTCTTACTTGCGTTCACTTTCATACCCCTTTCTTTTAATAATCTGTCCATCACGACCGACGACGCAAAAATAACTTGATCATCGGCGTACAAAAGGCATTTGACGGTTAACTCACCCGTTCTTAATCGGCATTCTTCAACTTTCAAATTTTGCAAACAACTGTCCATAAATGGGTTAAAAAGCCACGGGGAGCCACACAGCCCTGTCTGACACCTTTATGGATGCTAAACCAGTCCGAATAGACCCCGTTGATCCTAACACAAGCACTAGAGTCCCTATAAAGAGACTCCGATGCCTGTATTAAGCCAACGCTCAATCCAAATGAGTTCAGTGTTTGCCATAGCACATCCCTATCCGCTCCGTCATAGGCCTTTTCCAAGTCCATGAACTCACAAAAAAGCTTTTGGTTTTCGGCCAAAAACTTCTCTGCGATCATGCGCATGGAAAATACTTCATCTGTACATCCCATTCCCTTTCTAAATCCCGCTTGCACATCCCAAATTTTTCCATTAATTTCTTTCATGACCCTATCAATCAGTATCTTAGCATACAATTTTCCCACAATGCTAAGAAGGCTGATACCACGGTAGTTTTTACAGTCCTGCTGCGAACCTTTTTCTTTATATACTGGGACTATCACGGCTTTGCACCAGTCTATCGGTACCCGCTTCAGTTCCCAGCATAAATTAAACAAGGTGTGCAGCATGTCTGCCACCAATTCCTCTCCAGCCCTTAGCATATCGAGTGAAACTCTATCACATCCGGCAGCCTTACCTCCTTTCATGCTTTTCATTGCTTTCATTATTTCATCTATACTTATCTCGCTACCTCTTTCCTCTTCTTTCGGGGTTTCTACTTCATTTAGTTCATACGTTGTCTCCTCACTCATAAACACGCTTTCAAAATATTCCTTCCATCTCTTTAAACTCAAAACTTCATGATTCAGAATATAGCCGTTCTTGTCCATTAACATTGTACCATTTCCCAAAACTGCTCTCGGATATAAGTGGGCTTAGACATATCTGGGGCGTAGACCCCTAGCACAAACAACCTCTTTAAACCCACTATCATTCGTATCTATAGCAGTCTTGGGCTTACACATTCATACTCTTTCACACATTGGCCCGTTATTTCTGAAAGGATGATACCTACTCAATGGCATGCCCGCTCGATCTCGTCTACACCAGACCAGTATGCGGTATACATGCCATGTATAGTGACATTCTTCCCCTTCCGTTTCGTCTCATGTACACATAACACATCTATTCCTCTATCATACATCATATCGCATACTTCATCCATTTTATCATTCATTGAGCCACATACATTCAACGTAGCCTGACGGGCCTCTGCAGTCCACTTTTCGCCCCTCCGGGAGACAGAACGTGACGGGTGACAAACCTCGTCGCCGGTTTTCCTCCCTGAGATTCTTCGCAACCCTGCCCCATTAAAGGGGCGCCGGGAACTCGGGGCCATTTCTTTTATCTGGTTCCTCATGGTGCGAAATATGGGATGGTATATTTTACGCCGCTACCACGGCGAGGAGCTGAGTCTGTGCTATCGGCTTGTCGCTCATTTAGCACCACCCGGGTGACACGTGTAGGGTGGGCCCAGGATTAGGTGGTCAAAGCCTTCGGACGCGAGCAACTTATCCCCCTTATTGAATAATAATCAATATCTTTAAAAAGTGTATTAATAAATAATGTTATCATATTTTTTTAAAATTATTACAACATACTAGTTGACCAAAAAAGGGCTTGAATTTTGAATTTTAAAAGTCTTCTACTACACAAATTACCTCATTGTCGCCTTCGAATTTTATACCACGCAAGTGTTTTTAGGCGAGTTAAAAGGTGAAAATCACTCGGAGCTAGTTCCAGAGAATATGGTGTGTACTGCATCGATTAAAAGCAAGCAGTTTGGATGGCTACATCACATTGAGGGCCAGGGACATTACCATGATGAAAAAGCACTCCAGTACGTAACATTATTTTCCAGTGGATGGAGACATCTTTAATCTCTTGGCTGGAGAGGGGGGAGAGTGGGTTTTTTTTCCACACCTTGCGTTGGTTTTTCGTCTCAGGAACGCACGTTTTATCTTCGGGTACGTAACGAGGACAAAAATAATTTGGATCTCATTCAATTATTACTAAATTTAGCTTTGAAATGTCTACTCTTATTTTCTTTTGGGCACCCAGTACGTGGCCACTTGTTTGAACTTTAAGGTATGAGTTAAAATAAATCAAAGTGTGCCCACCGAAAGCTTAAGAATCTCAGCTAAATAACCGATGAAACTTATTGGTCACATGTCGATGTATCTTGACAATTTATTCGATTTTTTAACGTTTTCATCATTGCAGGAGGTTCTGCTGAATATAAATTCAGCGCACCAGTTTGCCACTGTAGAATAAGGCGAGCATTGTCTGTCAAAGTAGATTGCATTTCTTCAAAAACACGTTTTGTAGAAACATTTTTCAGGCAGAAGTATTAAATAACCGCTTCGAGTTTTTCAATTTTGCATTTGAAACAAATTTCAACCAAATGCGAAATTTAAAAAAAAGTTAATTGAATTTTAATTTAGTTTTTTTCTGGCCCAACTTTAAGCTGACTAACGAATTTGAGATTTGGGAAATTAGAACGCATTTCTACACATATACATGCTTTTTTAAACTTTTTAATAAACCTAGTATCATGTCAGTTTTATTTTTTTATCCATTTATATATTTATTTTGGATAATATGTGTGTTTTGCAGTTGTTCTACTACTGTAGTACACACATATTATTACACTAACTATTTCTGGTGTACAAATTATTGAATTTATATTGCGACAATAACTCACGGATTTATTAATTTATTATATTTTTTTAATATTCAATAATTTGTTTTAATTACTTACTTGCTGGAATCTACTAAATAAGAGTATAAAATTACATTATTTAATCTTAATTGTCCATAAATTCTTGTAATCCGTAGAAGCATTCATCTAATAACCTCGTGTTTAGTAAGTCTTTTAATTTTATATTATGCATATTTTTAAAAGAGTCAGGAATACTATTGTTAATTTAAATTGCATTACGGTAAATTATTTTCTTGTATTGTACAGTCTTCGAATAAAATTAACTTGTTAAAGCTTTCTAAGTAAAACCTAACAAAATACCTTGTTGACTCTTAAACAAAACTGGAATGTGAATAAAAATATAATAAGCTCTCTGTCATTTCTATCGTACTTTCTGTACATGAATCTTATTAGGTACTAGATAAGATCTTTAGTGGTGTTCATTCATTTCATGGTGTTCCTGTTACAGGATTGTTGAGTTGAGCTTTATTTCGTTTTCAGTCACCACGCAAGATGTTCTCGTCATCAAGTTTCAGACGAATTCAATGTTACAGCTTGGATCAAAACGGATCCTCGAACTTTCAAGCCACTTGTAGCACACAGGTTAGCTGAGATTGAAGATCATAGCAGACAGTGTGAATGGCGTTGGGTTCCAACGTCAAAAAAATGTGGCAGACGACGCTACTAGAAGCTTTCTTTCCACCTTCGATGAGAACCATCGTTGGTTTCAAGGACCAGATTTCCTCAAGTTAAGTCCTGACTCATGTCCTACACAGGTAGACATGAAAGAATATGTACAAACCGGTGAGGAAAAATCACTGCTGATAAGAAAAGAATCGTGGAGTTTACCCGACTACGGACGATTCAGTAATTTTGAAAGATTTCTTAGGGCTATGAATGCTGCAAGCCATAGAAAAATTCAAGTTTTTAACTTACCACAAATTAACCGATTCGAAAAGGTTAATTCTGTGTTCAAAAGATATTTCAGCTAAGTTGTTGAAGTTCATACCACCTGGAGCACTCCATATGGGAGGGGCCTGGGAGAGATTAATAAGATCTGTTAAGACAGCCTTACTCTTAAGGAAAAGAGTCTTAAAGATCAAATTTTGCACACATTGCTTTTAGAAGCAGAGCACACAGTCAACTCGCGACCATTAGTTTCGGTTAATATAAATAGTTCCGAAGAGGGCTTAACGCCTAATCATTTTCTTTTAAGACGTTTTTGTGGAGATAGTCCACCTGGTTTATTTATGGATAAGCATTTAATTGGTCAGCCGAATTGGAAGTCATCTCAGAGATTAGCAGACCTTTTTTGGTCAAGATGGATAAAAGAATATATGCATACATTGATACCTCGAACAGGCGACGGTAGCAAGTTCATGGAGCCTAAATTGGGCGACGTTATTTTGATCATAGGTCATTCGCTACCATGTAACACATGATCACGAGGTAAAGTGCATAGGACGTCACCGGGAGAAGACGGTCACGCTAGAGTTTTTTTTTTTTTTTTTTTTTATAGGACAGGGGGACAAACGAGCACACAGTCCACCTGATGGTAAGTGGTTGGTGTGGCCCATAGGCATCTACATCTATCTTCAATTATGAATTAAAATGCAGATGCGTTGTCACCCGTGAGAACTAAGATGGAATGCCTCGTTTCCAGTAAAATTGGTCTCCGGTTCTCTACACTCACCATAAGAAATACAGCAGCATTAAGCTACTATTTCAAGCTGGTATTCTGCGAGAGCGTGGTCCCTCCCCGGTCGAGCCGACTCATTCGTGCTACAACTATATATATTCTTTTCATAACATTGTATATATTATTAGCTTTAATAAATATGCATAGCTCACACGCTGCAACAGTTATAATATTCATTGTGTTTCAAACGCGAGCGACTTAGTGCAGGGAACTGCGATTAAATGCGCGAGTAGAGCAGTGTGTGATCGGACAGAGCACACCGCAGCGCGAGTAGAACAGCGATGAGTAACCAGAGGAGCATAGTATGGCAGAGCCATAGTAATAATAAAGTGTGCAATATTTGAATTTAGCTACGTAATTATTTTCAACTTACCCATATTTTTGTTTTGTATTTGTTTGAATTTAAAATATAATTGTCAATGTTCTTATAGTAACAATTTCTCAATGATCTCAGCACTTGCTCAGATGTGAACATACCTATCTATTTTAAGTCGATCTTGTGTTTCTCAGACAAATCAATGTATTTTTTTAAAGAAATTTCTTAAACTGGAGAATATGCTATCTTTCGTTTCCACTTAATCAATCTACGCTCATATAAACACCTGGTCGTGTTCTTCACGTGACAGGCAGAGCGGTGTCTCAGCTCATAATGTCATAATGATGTTGAAATGAACTAACAGTATGAGTAAACAGAATAACACATATATGTTCTTACAACACGTTAGAAAAACCCTGTTGTTTCCATTAAGTGCGTTATCATAATCAGTATTCAAACGTATAGAAATAGACGTATAGCAGATGGCTCCGCGATGCAGAACCGAAGCAACGCGTTGGGGACCGCGGGTTTGAATCGCACACGGAACAAGTATTTATATGGCCTTCATATAATTGTTCCGGATGTTTGTCCTTGTAAAATATATGTGTGTAAGCTGCCCTCACGTTATAGGAGAAAATACTATTATTAATATAACGTTATTTTATAAAACGTTTCTTTCTGCAGAAAATACTACCATAAAAAAATTAACGCAGGTGGTAAGAGTATCGACAAGGACCTCGCTTTACCGTTGCGCATATCAGTTAGAGAAAATGAAACCACATAAATTTTGCAAATAAAAATTCATTTCAAATTGATTTCCTTTTTTATGGTCGAGTTTTTCTTGAACAGCCCGTAAAATTGACATATCCAGCCAGATATGGACTTCTTCACTGGTAAGCACAACAAACGCCATGATTTTGTGAAAATTGAGTAATTAAGCAATAAAAGTACCAGATTATTTGCACCTTTAACGCTGCTCATCTTCCCCGCTTTTGTTTTTTTATGCCTGACGTAAACATAATAATTATCGTACAACAAGTCATTATTTTTCTATACAATTTCTCATAGTTGCCAACTTGTTGTTACGAGACCTTTCAATACAATTCTGTTATCACAACACGGTTGAAATGTAGTGGTAGATGCAGATCAAGACACAAGTATTTAGATAAAAGTAAGTATTTTAAATTACCTGCTTATTTTTGAAGTCACGTAAATAAAGATTCTTTTCTGGGTATCGGAGGTGTTTAAAATACATAAATTGAACCCGGATATGAAATATTTTAACGTAATACAAGAAATTGTTTCATGCGGATTCTGGATCCGCGGCCTCGCAAATTCGCTAGCTTGGTTGCAAAAATTTAGCTACTAAGTTCTTGATAATATTTTCACACATAGATCACACTACCGTAATGTATCTAAGCCGTACTTCTATATCAAAAAGTCTCGACACGTTTTCCTTTCCTGTAGTGGACAGACAACCTAAATGTTACAGGTAAATGCCTGTCAAAACGCTAATTCGAATTCCGCGCACGTAACACATCCAACAATTTCGTACGCTCGCTTATGAAACCGATAATCGAAACTTGGACGAAATTATCGGTAAATGGTTTGGATTTGTCGATATCATTTAGTACGTAATATAGAAAAAAATCCATGTTTATTCAGAACCGTATATTTAAATATGTATAATACTGTAAAAGAATAAAATTAAAAACTGAAAAATATTTTATTTACTAATCTTATATTTGATCCGTACTAATGCATTTACTTATTGCTGCTAACAGCGGAATCTAGTTAATAGAATTTTAAAAACTTAATTTTATTAATTGGAAATTAGTTTACTTACCCGATGTTCAACTACAGCTTAATAAGTGGGACGGTAGAATACATTTAATAGCTCGAACATAAATCAAACAGTGCCATCTGTCGATCAGCAAACTGTACTATATACGTGAACCGTTTTACTCATAGTCGTCAAATTTCTTATCTAAAGTATAGCACTGGATTGCTCTCGTTAGTGAGAAGGCTTTAGGACAAGGAAGTGTCCACCACGCTGCCATAATGCGCTAAGGGAGGCATAACATGTTTTCAACTTTTTTCTGACTTCCCAAACAAGCAGGCTACCTCAAGATAGAAGATAAATGGATTCCTACACCACCGAACACAGGAATTGCATTTAACAATTTAATTAGTACAAGCAGGGATTGAACGCTAGCCGAGGGCTTATCCTTTTTGCCTTTTGCTCTTTCCTCTTTGAGCCATGCTGCAGTTATATTTGTAGCATAGAGTAATAAAATGGGTCGGCTCGACCGAGGAAGAATCATAGGACCACGCTCTCACAGAATACCAGCGTAAAATAGCAGCTTAATACTGATGTGTTTCCTTTCGTGAGTGTTGAGAACCGGAGACCTTTTTTACTGGAAACGAGGCATTTCCTTTTAGTCCTCACGCGTGATAAAGCAGCTGCATTCATAATCGAGGACAGATGTAGATGTCCATGGGCCGCTGAAACCACTTATCATCAGGTGGACTGTGTGCTCGCTCACCCTATCCTATTAAAAAAAAACAAGTAGAAAATTATCATCTATAACATAGTAATTCATGTTATGTACTTAAAAACTAACCGTAACGTGCCGTGTAGTGGCAGTATAAGAACGTTTATTACCAATATCGTCTCGGGAACAAATGAGAAGATGGGCGCTGCGTCTTTCTATAAGCAAATAAAAAACTGCGGTGGCCACACTACCTGACTAGCATGGCAACTACGCCAAGAACTTGGCAATCGTCGTCTGGCAGTGGGCTGTGATAGGCTGTAACGGTACAAGAACAGACACACACACATGGTACACTGCCTTGGCAGATAATTACGACAGTATAGTGGCAGTGTAAGACTATCCACTTCCACATATCATCTCGTGGGTGTCTTAAGAGGTGACATAACAACTCAAAATTATAAAAACTGCGGTCACCAACCCCCTGCTGAGCGTGACAACTTTGGTAAAATTGTCGTATGACGCAATTTTTGGGAAGTTTGATGTTCAAAAGTGTAATTTTAAAGGCCACTGTGGAGTGAAAATTCATTCCGATGAGACTCGTGTCCGGCTATAGCAGAATGAAGTATTGAAAGCTATTTTTAAATTGCTATCATATTTAAATTAATGTAGCTATATCTAAAATTTGAAAAAACATATAAATAAATAATTTTTTTGGTAAATCCAACTGTGCACGCCTTAGGCGCTCATGTAATACGGCAATTTTTTGAAGTACTATTTTAAAATTTTAGTTCTAATTTACAACGTACTCTGCGTTGAAAAAAAATCTTGAGAAAATCGTATTTCTATCCATCCTATTAAAGCCTATAAGAAGTTGTTGTGTCCGTTGCCGAACACAGGCCTCTTCCATAGATGGCTTCTAAGAGATTTTGGCATAGTTTACGGGGGGGTCGGCAACTACAGTATTTTACTATTTTCACTTGTTTTTAGAGCATGGTAGCTCAGATGGTTAACGCTCGCTGTAAATATAACAAAACGCGAGTAACCCGGATTCGATCCCCGCCAGCACCAATGAAATTGTTAATTGCAATTTTAAATGCTGATTTACCACGTACTTGGTGGTAACGGAAACATCGTGAGGAAAGCTGCATGTCTAAGGAATAAGAAAAAAAATATTTCAAAGACATGTGAAATTCGCCAACACGCCCAGCGGTGGAACGTATATAGGCTGTAACTTTTACTTGTTTTTAGAAATTTGCTGCTGCGCAGTTCCTATTTCTTTTCCCTCAGTCCCCCTTACTACACCCAAAAGTTTATGTGGGGTTGAGTATCTTACGCCGCTTCTATACGACATGATTTAGAAATTGAAAATATTTTGAAGACAAGTAAAGTTCTCAAATACCATTTGTATTTATATTAATACGTAAGAACGGAAATATAAAAAAGGCGATAAAACAAAAAAAAACTCTTGGAAGTTTACATGGGATCGGTATATAACACCGCTTCTAAACGGCATGACTTATAAATTGAAAATATTTCGAAGACAAGTATAGTGTTCTAGTATCATTTGTATTTATATGAATACGTAAAATCATAAATATAAAAAGAGCAATAAAACAAAAAAAAACTCTTGGAAGTTTACATGGCATCAGTATATAACACCGCTTCTAAACGGCATGACTTAGAAATTGAAAATATTTCGAGGACAAATATAGTGTTCTAATATCATTTGTATTTATATTAATACGTAAAACCATAAATATAAAAAGAGCAATAAAACAAAAACTCTTGGGAGTTTATATGGGGATGAATATATTACACCGCTTCTATACGGCATGACTTAGAAATTGAAAATATTTCGAAAACAGGTAAAGTTTTGTTATATCATTTGTATTTTTATTAATACGAAAATCAGAAATATAAAAAGAGCAAAAAAAGTATATCATTGAAAAGTTACTGTGCCACAGACGTGCACAAAAAATCTTATAAATTAAAGTAAACGCATCACGTTTCCAAAAATAAGTTTTATAAAGTATGAAAAAATTTTAATCACGATCATGGCATAAAATTTCTTTACATACCCTGTACGAAAATGTATTACTAACAAAAGTTATGTAAACAAACACCTACGCACTACACACGCACTTCTGCACATAATGTCGATAACAGGTAATAACAGGCGATAACAATTTTTTATTACGGAAGAATAAAATTATGTAGGAAATTACCGGAGCTAAAATTGTTTTGTTGTATTGTTGTAATGTCCGGAATCCGCATTGTTTGTCTTATGTAGAAAATATAGAGTAAATACAATTTAAATTTATTAAGGCGTTAAATTATCGTACTCAGCATAAAAAGAGCAGTTATGAG
>DWHP01008745.1:0-10446 GCA_018247895.1 Parnassius honrathi | reverse complement strand
TTCTTCCTGGTGAAGACGACAATGACACTAACAGGCACAAAACACTAATATATAGGGCGACCCCCTCCTTGCGGTGATAGTTCATAAACATCAAGATTCTCATAAGTTGAGGGTATTTATGGATTGATTTACAATAGACGGTAGTAAGTATCAATAAAAAGGAGGTGAGCGCACACTGCTTCTTCATAAGCGATGCTGTGTTTTCTTTCGGCACATGATAATCGTTTTATTGTTGCGTAAAACGTTTATATTTTCAAATGTTTTACTGGTGAAATAAAAAATGGAGACACGAAGTACATAATGGCTGCTTTTAAAGTAAAAATTTTGAAGTCTTACTACAACAATATTATTATACATACTACAAGTACCAAACAATGTACGAATGGCTCTTCTTAATAAAATTGTTTTTATTCCGCGTTTTCTTTTATACTTGTCAAGAATTTTTCAGTTCTTTTTTGGATTATCCAACCCACCCAGTTAATGCTGACCATTTTTTTCTAATTATAGAATCCAGAGGGAATTTGTTTATAAACGGCAAAATAAAATTACGTTTTATAACGCAGATCGAGCATTTAACTTCAATCACTTTTTTGTTGTGTGGGTCTTTCGATGTCTTTCGGTTCTTTATAAACATTCAAGATAATTATCGACATTAATTTTGATATAGTTAAGTCAATCCCTAGCGAACATGTAACATATTTTGTTTAAAAATGAATTCCCTAAAATTATACAAATTATCAACAACGTGAATTCTTTGCAAAATATCAAAATAAATAAAATTATTGAAAATTATTTTAATCAGTATACAACATAAATTTTAATCAAAAATACTTGCCCAGACAGACAGAATTTACCTGTGAAATGTGCAACTATTAGGATTATTTATGGAAATACCTGCCTGTGTGTGTGTGCGTGTGTGTGACTGTGGTTTCAATAATGCTATGGATACTACAGTCACTCATATAACATATAAGCATTTTGAAAAACAATTGAACACTGTAAAATGAACCACTATTGTACTCCAAAAAATTACGAAATATCTAGGAGTTTATTTCTTGCGTGCCAACTTCAACTGACCTGTTATTCAAAATCGATTACAGAATCATGGGATTTGCTATACTTTTCTCTTGCATTTTTGAAATAAAGAATTTTATTCTCATTTGCATACTATGGCTCTCTATATCATAGAATATTATAATACATATATAACAGAACGAGGTAGTGGGCTGAGCCCGTGTAGCCACTAAAAAGTCACTAACACGTCAATTCACACATATAAATGTCAACACGAGATGTGTTTTAACGTTACAATCGTGTCCAAATTTCATACGCAAATTATTTAGAAAATGCCAAACTGCACGCTATTTACAAATAAATATGTATTAAAATCCGTCTGTCAACACAGTGAATCGGGTTTGAAGTAGTGATTAACTGATAATACGACGTAATTGCTTGTATGTGTGCTCCCGGCGACGCCTATCCTCGTACAAAATAAGGTTGACAGCCATTCTGTTTTGTATTATAGTATGCTATGGTAGAGTCCAACAATCCACTTTGTCTTGCGCAAGTGGCCTTTGTTCCATTAAAATTCGGGGGTGCTAAAGTCCCTTCAGCGGTGCAAGATCGACTGCCGGTACGGAACCACAGTACGAAATCTATCCAATTGCGGAGAAGTGTAAGACAAGGTGACGTTATATCCCCAAAACTTTACCGCTACGTGCATTTTAACGGAATCGCTGGAGGATCTTAGCACTACGCTGAATGACTTAATATGGTCCTATGCTGAATGGCCCCAATATGGCACTATGCTGAATGGCCTCAATATGGCACAATGCTCAATGACCTCAATAGCGTGTGCGGTATTAAAATCCCATCAGCGGTACAAGATTGACTGTCGGTATATCGAAGTGCTGACGTGCTTGTACAGATAGATCGTGGATCTACAATGGTTATCCGTGTACGAAACCTAGAAAGGTGTAAGAAAAAATGTCTTTATGTCACCGAAACTCTTTATCGCTGCCCCCATTATAGCAGAATCGCTGGAAGACATTAGCACTATTCTGTATGACCTCAATAGTGTCTCCAATGCAGAAAAACTGTCTAACAACTTAGAAATTCTCTTATTGTCTTATAGGGTTTGGAATATTTATTTATTTATGTAATAGTATATACATGTTAGTCGTAAACTCCACAAACCACTTGCGAAAAGCTTATAAATTCACTAGAAAGATAAATCAAGTTAAATGTAGAAATCTGAGTATGTAGATAGTAGACGTAGTCCTTGAAAGTACGCTTTTGAGACTTACCTACCGCTTTGAAAGATTACAGGAATTGCTATACCGAGAGAGAATGTACATAAAGGCGAACCGAAAGAAACTCTTTTATGTATATGTACCATTATATAAAAGAGTTTCTTTTGGTTCGCCTTCTACATTCTTATTTACCTTCTGAAGGAAAATTTAAATTTTTTGGATAAAAATATGATACGCGAAGACAAAACACAGCAACAGTAGCCTAATGGCAGAGTGCGGACCGCGAACTCAAAAGTTCGTGCGGTCGAACCCACCCACCATTCGACTACTGTCGTGAACCAATCCTAACACGAGCTTAAAAATGCTTATTGCTTATGCTTATTAAAAGTGGTTAAAGTGAGTATTAGTATATATACACTTTATACGTGGTAGAGTCACGTTGCAACTTTATTATGGTTGTAGCACGAAGATGTCGGCGCAAACGGGGAACTACCACGCCCTCAAAAAAAAAACCAGCGTAAAAAAGCAGCTTGATGCTGCTGTGTTTCGCATGATGAGTGTTGAGAACCGGAGACCCGTTTTACTGCAATCGAGGCATTCCATCCTTGTCCTCAGAGGTGACAACGCATCTACATTTTGGTTCTTAATCGAGGTTGAATGTAGATGTCTATGGGCCACAGCATCCACTTACCATCGGGTGGACTGTGTGCTCGTTTTTCACCCTAATTCTATAAATATAAAGTCAAGTATTCACCCTTCTCCGTCAGCCTGTAGAAGTTCTCAGCAGTGTATGGGCCTCTCCCGTAATAAGAAAGGTAAATCATCTAAATTGTTTCAGTTAACGTTATCTTTTTCAGTCCTGAAGTCCATCCGAGTAGGTAACATACTCTTACTTAATTTCGTTCAAGCAACAGTGCACCCCCTGCCTGTTCTGGGTGAGAGGGCTTTTGTGATTACAGCCAGAGATGATTTCATTTTTATTTGTGAGAATAATTATATTCCTTGTTTAAAGTTATCTCCATAGATTTTACTTGTTTAAAGTTGCCCGCCGGTGGGTTCTATGGGTGGTGAAAGTCACACCATAAAATGACCTAATAGCTCATTTTTCGCTATATTGTAAAAAATCTGAACATCACCTTTTACCGTCTGTTAAAGTTAAAATTAAGTTCAGTCCTATAAGCTGAGTTTTTTCCGTAATTGCAATGTTTGATAGATAGATCGCTGCCACAATACCAGTCTTTTTGTAATTAAAAATCTGTTTTTATTTTTCATAAGCTATAATAACCACACATTATTACGTAGTAGATATGCTATTTTATTTGTAGCACGAATGGGTCGGCTCGACCGAGAGACCGATCACGCTCTCACAGAATACCAGCGTAAAATAGTAGCTTAATGCTACTGTCTTTTGTATGGTTAGTATAGAGAACCGGAGATCCTTTTTACTAGAAATGAGGCTTTCCAACTTAGTCCTCAGGAGTGACAATGCATCTGCACGTTGATCCGTTTCGAGCATTTTGAAACGAGGATAAATTTTGATGAAAGTCTATTGGCCACAAAACCCGCTTACCATCAGGTGGACTGTGTGCTTGTTTGTCACTCTTATTCTATTAAATTAAAATTAAAGACTTGGCTGAGAGATTGTCGAACTTCCAGTTGTCCTAACGTTGATGGCGTTGCTTTCCATCGCTGGTCACATATTTCATACCTGGTTCATTTAATAGATAGTTCTTCAGCTGAATTACGGGAATTCTGCCTAAGTTTACTATTACAACAAAGAACTGAGAAGGGCGATGAATTTGCAAACTGGTCTGCTCTACTCTAAGCTTCGCTCCCACAGTATCCCTGCGTGAAATAGCTGAATAATCGTGGCGAACCACAAGAAACGGTAACCTTTTATGCTGGTAACTAGCCAATGCATTTAAGTCATAAAGTCAAAAATGATAACGTATCCGTATTCTGGTTCCTCCATCGAGGATATTGGTTTATACGGACCACTATATCCACAATAAATCATGTAGACTGTGTGTGCTCGTTTGTCACATTAACTTCAAGAAAAAAGGTGTTCCTTTCAGCAAGTTTGGAGTATACTCCATAATACTAGAGGTGTGAAAGCCAATAGTTTGTCTTACATCAACGCTATTTTACAATGTTGTTTATAAATTAACATATCAGTCGAGAAATAAATTCAGTAAACCTCGTTCTTTTAGCTATACTTTCATCTTCGAAACTTTCACTCATAAAGCACAAATAACGCCATTAGAAGATATTAAAACGGACAGCGACCGAGATGGAGTGAGTGCTACGGATCGTGTGAAGGCGAGTGCGGCACGCACGTATGAAACCCGATAACGATTAATTACCAAACTTAATGAAAAGTGATACGCTTCCTTAGACAGAGCTCAGAAGAAGTGTTTTTTTTAGCTAATTCCGCTCCATAACTTCTAAATTAGTCTTAAAATTTTTACAAACGGTAATTTACCTAATCGTTTTTTTTATAATCTGGCGCGTTTAATATTTTTTATAATATTCTTACACCACCGCTACTCTAGTGAATATATACTAGCCCATATAATCCCAAGGGTGTCGTGACAGTCGACAGAGGGAGACAAATCAGCAGATGGGCAGCAACCTTTTCCTAATAACGACTAAAAATAAAATATCCCCTCTATAAGGCAATCTATGGAAGAGGCCTATGATCAGAAGCGGACCTAAGCTGTAGCGCGAGCGGCAATATTGGGTGACTTTTCTATTTATGTATACATCTACAGGTCTTTTATATTTTCTACAATTTCGTTTCTTGTAACAATATTCATCACAAATCATCTCGAGAATGTAATAAACGTACGATTACATTAACCTTCACAGTAATTGCCGTGTGCCTCCTTCATTAAGCAACAAACGTCGCTCGTATCTCCAGACGCTATGTGTAGTAATTTTCTCTAATTCATCCCTCATCCCTCTAATTTACCCAGAAGATATATGACTTGTCTCGGATCGACGAGCACGACGACAGCTTCTTCGCAAGTACCGAAGTTATAAAATAATGTTTGCTAAATGTGTTCAACAACTGATAAATATGATTTGTTATAAATTGTTTTTAAAATGCGTTGTTGAAGACTTTTTCCTTCAGAAGGTAAATAAGATTTTTAAAACAAACTATAACCTCACTCAGCATAAAAGTGTAAAATTAGAACTACTTTATTCGTACAACTGTCATGTTTAATTTGTTTATGTTTTATTTTATTATATGAATAATTTTTACCTGGGTATCGATAAATTTGTCCCTGATATTAGATACTTGTCAAAACTTCTCTTCTTCGTGTGTGTTTTCAAGTCAATATCAATATGTTATTTAAAAACTTTTATACAGCTCAAAAATTCTAATACGAATGAAATAACATTTAAAGAATTTCTTAAGAAAGATTTTTGACTATAATACGTACATAACTTATCTAAGAGTAGTGAAAATATGTTGACGTTTTGTAATTAGTCAAAAAAGACAAGACTGGCAAGTTATCACATCAACAACTATAAACTAATATAACTAGTCCAAATCTGTTAGTAAAAAAATAATAATAATCGCAAGCTCTAAGCACCTGCGTTTATTGTTACAAGCAAAACAAGGTAATTAAAAACAAGCGGTATTAATTAAAAACAAGGTAATTTGAAAAACTGTTCTGGGTTTTTGTACAGATATATAAACAGATAATAAAACATAAACATTCACACTTCGTTTTGGTTTGTAGGCTACCTTCATATCATTATGAGCTAGCAAACAGCCTACATTTTTTAACTTCCCGCTATGAAATGATTGATGATTTTCAAAAAATCGGGAAGTTATTGGTTTCACCCCAGTTTTCGAAAATCGAATTTTCATCAGATCTGGACGTTTAGAGCTCTTAGGAAGCTGTTCTATTTCTATGAGGCGTGCGTGTTGAGTGCGCGCGCGCGCGCGCGTGTGTGTGTGTGTGTACGTGTGTTTTTGTTTGTGTGCGTGTGTATGGATGTATGTAAATGTAGCCCTCTCATATATCTTAAATGGCTTGAGCGATTTGAACGAAATCGGGGGCATTCGAAAGCGCTTCACCAAACTTACATTTTATACAGGCTGTTAGCGTAAACTTTTGTTTGGTTTCACTTATAGAAAGTAAATTCAGTGAAAAATAACATTTTTTTTAGTAAAATCTCAATTTTTTTCTTAAAAAGTTGTAGGATAAATGTTTAAAGTATGAAAGAGAAGGTTACATCACAGGTTATGCGTACCTATTGTGTTTTATTGGAATGCATCTCATCCGCAAATGCAAGCAGTTGTCATAATCGCCTTACTAAAAGCGGATTGGCGATAGCAGTAGCAGACCTTTTACTCTTTTACGCTGTTTCCGTCCCATCTTTATAACGCTTACAACACCATTTCATTATCCTGCAGCTAACACCCACCAGACCAGATGACCTTCTTAGATAGCATCATATGACAGTAACACTCGCAGTGTTACTGATATTTAAATATAGTAACAGCTTACGTCCCGACTTAACTTACTACTGGTTAAAATAAGATTTTTCAAAAATTTTGTGCCAACGTTTGTGTTCTTTAACAAAAACACAAAAACACAAAAAATAGGGTATATTATATAACGCTTAATTTTACAGATAAAGGCTTTGTGATTCTAAATGGGATTTAATGGCGATACAAGATTTATATTGTTTACCTGTTGGGGGTAATAAAGAAAAAAACAAATTATTGTAATTTCGTATCGACGGCAAAAAGTGGTTATTTCATTTGACGAGTTTATTGGCTTATTTTGTCGTAGCTTTTAATCGCAACTTGTCTGCGTAGAACTGAAACAAAAATAATCTAAAATTATTTAAGGTTTTTTTGCAAGTAGTTCAATTTTCGTAAAACTCCTTCGAACTCAATTTTTGCTAATAGTTCGGAAACGATGTGCAATATAAGCAAAATATTTAAAATAAAAGTTCTATTAAGTTTACGTATAAAGGTCGCATCACTTTATCCTTTAACATTTTTGTATTGAAGAGGGTGACAAACGAGCACACAGTTCACCTGATGGTAAGTGAATGCTGTGGTTATTTAATCCCGATTAAGAGTCAAAACGCAGACGCGTTGTCACCCCTAAAGACTAACATGGGACGCCTCGTTTCCAGTAAAAAGGGGTCTCCGGATCTCTACACTCACCATACGAAACACAGCAGTATTAAACTGCTATTTTACGCTGGTTTTCTGAGAGTGTGGTCCTTCCTCGGTCGAACCGATTCATTCGTGTTACAACGTATAACACTCATAGTTTATGGTAAAATGGAGATTAAATAAATATACGAGGGTAAAAGTATTTAATTATTATTCTGGAAATTATATATTATTTTTTATGTTTCCATATATTATAGTTATGTATGGAATAAATAATAGATGTAGCGTTCAGAATAACACTTCTAAGTAAAGGGTAAGAGAATTAGATGGTAATTCTTTACAAGTTTTTTAAAAGTTATTAAGGATTGAGAGTGACGCATTGAAAAAGGTAGGGCATTCCACAGACAAACAACTTGATCCACAAATGATTTGGGTGGAAAATTACATTTATATACAGGCCAATTACAATTTTAAATTTACTGATGATCTCGAAACACGTGAATGTGAATCGCGTAGAAAAACAAAACGTTCCTTAAGATACGACGGATAAGAGGGATTCAACAAAATATTGTGAGGAATATATAAAGCATTCCGGCAAAGGTAAATTGGCAGTCACTTGACTTTATTACGACAATGTGAAACGTGATCATATTTGCGTGATTTAAGATTCATATTTTATACAGAAATTTCGAAATTGTTTAAGTCTATTCAGTTACATCTCCTTGAGATCCAAATAGCAAACGTCCGCATTGTTGAGAATTGGGAGAAGAAGAGACTGTGCAAGAGCAACTTTGGTGGCAGTTGGAAGGAAGTTTCGTATTCTTCGCAAGGATCTTGCGGGGGGAAAAGTTAACAACTTAATTCCGTTAGTTATACCGGTTACTCGACTCCAAGGAGTCAGTAATTCTATCATGTGGCAATGTATACGCTTCAACAACAAAGTTCTATGAAATGTGCAGGTCTTATCTACCAAAAGGCTTAAAATATTTACTAAGCAAAAATTGTTTAGTAAGGGTTATTAATTATTATACTACTGAAAAGTACATAATTGATGACCCCTGGGAATGAGGTGATTCGCTACCATGCTGTTACTAAATTACATGTAATCAATATTGAATAACAATGATTCTGTTCTATTTTATCCTGCAATTCAGGGCCCCAAGGCAAAGATCTATCCATGTATATTACAAAGTTTTTAACTCTCTCGCTTATGGAAATTACATTTCCATCAAAAAATATTTGTTGAGCTTCAAGTAAGTCACAATTTTCGCGCTAATTTTTGTGAGCATTCTCTTTATTATAGCTCATAACTTCAAGATTGACATGACTTAAAGAATGACATGAGAAAAGTCAAGCCTTCATTGTTGTGTTTTAAGGCCATAGATAATTTATTATAAAAGGTGTTATTAAAACATAGGAAAAGATTAGAGGATATGGAATATATAAAAACTACAAATCAAGATCAAAGGAGGTAATACGCCACCCTGCGAGACGCACGTGCTCGTCTATACGTCTGTAAAATTTCTGATTATTCAGAAGTCAGGAAGTGGGTGAGAAGTGAAAACTGAACTACAAAATTTCATTACATTCATATATATGTACTTACGGGTCAAGCTAACAAATGCCTGTAAAAGGAGCTTCAGATCGTGCAAGTTATAGCTCTATGATTTGACCGACTTTTATATTTGGTGAAAGCACTCTTATCTGTACATCTCACCGAACAATATTAAAAAAAATTGACGGATTGTAGGTGGTAACCCTTGCCGTGCTTTTGTTATACCTAGCTTTCAAAGTTAAAATTAATAATTTTAAAATCCACGCAAAGAAATCGCGGACACTATGTACTCTTCCTAAACAAATAACAATAAACGAAAAATTCGGCATCAGGGAAAGGAAAGTCAATCTTTCATTAACAAATTCTTGTAGCGTGACGGTACTCGGCTTGATCTGTAATCGAGATTTACGTCGCACTTTCGTTTCTTAAAAATCATGTCAAGGATAAGAGCACCTCGATATGCAAAAAAGACAAATCATTAGGTACTTAAAATGTTTTCTTTTGTACTTAATGTACATAAACTCAGTTTTTAACAGACCAGCACGACAGGCAAGTTTATTAAAATTAAAAAAAAATATAGGTATCACAATAATTATTCCTGCTTCCACAAATTATTATATTTTTTAGTATGTAAGAATATAAGTAAGGGCGTTAAAACAGCACCGTCCATTTGAATTTGGAAGCTGAACGCCCATGTGATGAATAGAGGTTATGGTTATTCGCAGAATACTATTCTTGATTCTTGTTCGAGGATAAATGAAGATGTCTACGGAACTCAGCACCCATGCTCCAAGCCTATTAACGCTGGTGTACCACAAGGCTGCGTTCTATCACCAACACTGTTTCTTTTGCATATGAATGATATGTTACAAATCGGTAACATTCATTGATATGCGGACGACAGCACTGGTGATGCTTATTACACCGGCCGTGCTAATATATCTCGGGAAAACGTCGCTGAGTACCGGAACGAACTTGTATCTGAAGTCGAGACATTGTTGAACAAACCTTAGAATTGGAGGCAGCTAAATCTAGTAGAGTTCAGCTCCCATAAGACACAAGTTTGCGAGTTTACTGCTTAAAAATAACCCCTTTGTTGAATCTCGTCAGTTTCATGGCACTCTTCTTATTGCCTCAGCCAGTATCGGAATCGTCGGCGTCGACATATCGAAGAATGTGCAGTTTCGTGGTTGCAGTGGTCAGCAGAGCGGGACAGTATTTCATTCGGATTCGGCCACACATGGAATACTGTTCCCGTTGACCGCTCTTTCCTTCTTCCATTTGACCACATCCAGCGCGGAGCGGCTCGATTCGTCGACGACCGAGTCCTCTCTGATCGGCTCGATACACTGGCTCTGCGAAGAGATGTTGTATCTTTTTGCACATTCTATCACATCTACCACGGGAAGTGCTTTGAGAAATTGTTCGGATTAATTCCCGCCGTCAAATTTCACGAACGTACATCACGACAAAACTCACGATACCATACACAC
>DWHP01008744.1:0-10446 GCA_018247895.1 Parnassius honrathi | reverse complement strand
GCCAAGCTAATTATCCCTCCCCCACCCACAACATTACTATTATAGTATACTATTCAGACTTTAGTAAATAATATTTATATTATTTATTAAAGTCTGAAAATAGTATTTTTTACTATTAATATAAAACATTTTTCTACTATGTGAAGACTTGTGTTTGTAAACACACCGTTCACGATTCAGGAGAAATCGAGCGTGGGGTCAACTTTATGAAAAAAAAAGATAAAGTTTTCAGGTTGTAATTTATCAATTGATAATCCAATTTAATAATTGATAATTCACTTTTTTAGAAAATTTACTTTATGTTTTTACATTATTTCGCAATAAGCAATTTATCTATCTATATACCTACTTACTCTACGCTATAGGCAGTCTAGACTAAACGTTTAAATCTGTTAATATTAAGAAATATGTATAGTTAATTATTTTTTTAACGTCATATTATCACGTAGGTATTTACAAAGGTACTCTGTGGTAGGTATGTCATTACAATTACTCGTTGATGATTACTTTTTATTATTTCATTTTTACGGGTAAACAAAATGTTTTTATATCCAATACTTCGCTTATATAAATGGCGCTATATACTATATTATTTGGAATCAGTATTTTCATGATTGCTTTAGTAATAGCAATAATAAAAAAGATGTTTTTTCGTTGGAAACATGAACATATAATCGAAAGGACCACACCAATTGCTATAGAACGACCAGGTAAGTTATTGCTATTTGTTGCCACTTGCAATTTATATGTACTTTTACGCAATATAGCTTGACAATAAGTAATAATAACAATGTCCTCCAGAACAGAATTACAGAGTGCGAATGTATGTAAAATCATCTCAATTTTTACATTATTTTGTTTATTCTTTATTGCATCCTTAAAACAAAAGAATACAAAGGGCGGACTTAATGCCCTGACGCATTCTCTACCAGCCAACCCATAGTGATGAGAATTTGACGTAGGTGTGGCAATATGGAATAAAAGAACACAAATTATATTTAACTACATAATACATACATACCACTAGTAAATAAACTATAGATACATATATGACATACCGATACATATATACAAATGTATAAATACGTGCATATACATACACGGCGCGTGCGCTGGCCACTGGTGCACTCTCTATTCCCTCAATTTTCATAGTCCGTTGGGACGACACTCCCGTACGACCGGAGCAGTATTAGGTGCATGACCAACGGCTTTACGACCTTTACGTGCTTTCCGTTTCCGAGGCACGGGGTTGAAACAACGTCAACTTCCATACTCCGAGCATATTCTATATTTATGTAATACATATAGAATATGCTCGGAGTATGTTGCAGTTTTCTTTGCCAAACATTTAATATAGTAAAACTATTTAGATAGATTACGGTTTTTTTTTAAATAGAATTAAGAGTGAGAAACGATCACATAGTCCACCTGATGGTAAATGGTTACTGTAGCGAATTGACACCTATATCTATCGTCGATTACGAATCAAAATGCAGATGCGTTGTCAGATTAAAACGGAATGCCATATTTTTGCAAACTTTTCAAAACTAAATCGTGATAAGGTAGAAATGCCAGATCAGACTCCTATGGGTCTCGCCGGTGTCGCTATCGTATGCTTTGAACATCGATATAAATGACAGAATAATAAGTCTATGGCTATAAAGTAATATGTAATAAGTAGGTATATTATACTTCAATCATCATACGGCGTTATTATGCAATAAGCGGCCAGTGTAGAGATCCGGAGACCCTTTTTTACTGGAAACGAGGTATTCTATCTTAGTCCTCAGGGAGACAACGCATCTGCGTTTTGATTCTAAATCGAGGATAAATGTAGATGTCTATGGGCAACAGCATCCACTTACCATCAGGTGGATTGTGTGCTCGTTTGTCACCCTTATTCTATAAAAAAAAACCTTCGTAAGAATCTATCGGTAGGCAAAAACGTTGTTGCCCATAAATTCAATATAGGATAATTTCAAATATAGAGGCCTTATTTACTCGTATTTTTGAAACCTGCAATAACGGTATATTATTATTTGTGTATTCGAACTTAAGTTTATTTGGTTACTCTTTGAAAAATAACCCTGTTCAATGCCTCGTTTCCAGTAAAAGGGTCTCCGGTTCTCTACACTCACCATACGAAACACAGATATTAAGCTGCTATTTTACGCTGCTATTCCGTGAGAGCGTGGTTCTTTCCCAGTCGAGCCGACCCAGTCGTGCTACAACCATAATATAGCTACAGCGGAGTACTACCGCTTAAAAAAAATATTTAATTAAATATACCTTAATGCATAATACTTATTGAAAGTCAGGTATTTATTTACCCTTGGTTCGGAAAATACCTATGTCCTGGAAAGAACCAACAAGAAACCAAGAAACCAGCGAGACATTTTTCGACATAAAATTTTAGAACTTGCTGATCTTAAGCCGGAAGTATAGATAACATAATAGAATTATTGGCTTACCGTTTTGCTACGGTTCGCAGATTCGATTCCCGCACGGTCCGAAATATTTGTTTAGTCTACAAATAATTGCTTTGAGTCTTGGTGTTGTAATGTTGGTGGGTTCAGGGAATAAATAAAACGTCCAGTAGTCTACACTGTAGATTTAATACGAACTGGCTCTATTATTCTATCCTACGTATATATAAGCACACACTACAGTGTTTAACCACTACTGAACATAGGCCATAATTGCCACGCTTGGCAGTTAGATTGGCAACCGCAGTTTTTTTTAGAAGTTTGAGTTGTTATCAGGAAGATGCTGCTGACCATTTCCTATTTGGGTTTCCTTCTCTGGGCTGTGAGGACACCCATTGGGATGATATGGGGTAGTGGATAATCTTACACCGCCGCTACACGTAGGGTTGCCAGGTGATCGGGATTCGTCTGGATTCTCCCGACATTTTAAACGGTCTCCAGACTCCCGACAAAACTCAAAATCTTCAGACAAACAGCTTCTCTTCACATCACAGCTGTCTTTTATTTAATAAAACCTGAATTAGTAATTAGACTGAACTTTGAAGTAAATTGTTTGAATTTTGAATCTTTCCTGAATACTATTAAAGGATCCAAATTGGTGGACTCAGTAAAGTTCAATGCCAAATACATGTGGAAATCAAAAAATTAAATGCACTTAATTAACATAAACATAAACACTCACGCCTGTCACCCGGAGGGGTAGGCAGAGACTATAGACTTCCATTTGGCACGATCCTGACACACCTTTCTCGCCTCCTTCACATCTTCACTTAAATTAGTTGTGTTAACAATGTTACGTTTGTGTGTAGCGTATTCATTTTAAAAAATAAACTTTATATTTTACATTATTTATTTATAATATTTGTTTCTCCGGACAACAACCCCAATTTGCTGACATTTTCTAATTTTGTCGAGATATTTTGATCTTCCGATCTGGTATTTTTAACTTACTACACGTGATAAAAATAGATCAATGAATGTTTAAAAAAAATTATTACGTTACAGCGGTCAGTGTGATGATCCATACTTCAAGATGCGTGTTCCAATGTCGTCGTTACTCTGATGACGTCACCGTATATAATATAATAAGTAAGAACGAATACGACGCATGATTTTTTTTATCTGTGTATGTTTTTCTTTTCTTTAAGACTAAACAATAAAGGAAATTGTTATATAAACTGCGTTTTCATTTCTTTTTGTTTTATTTTTCTTTTCTTCATCAGCATCGTTTTTGTTGTGGTTCCTTAGAGGCTATGCGCTCGCCGTAAATACGAGCAACCGAGCTACAATCCTGCGACGAGCTGGACGGTGAAGAAAAACATCGTAAAGCTACCAGCAAAGTATAAGGAATAGAATATTTTGAGGATATGTGAAGTCTGCCAACACTGGAGCCAGTGCGGCCGTTAAACTCCCTACTTCTCTTAGATACGACGGAGGAGTGAGAAGGGGGGGGGGGAGAATTCGATTGAAAATTAAACAATGATTTTTATTAAAATATGTGTATTTATTTAAATTAGATCAATTATTATTTCAGAGTTGCCCCCGAAGAATATCTAAAGAAAGCACTTCACACCGTAAACGCTGTTGACCTTTATGATGTCGAGATCTGACAGTAGCTTGGAGTTATGTCCCAAGGACTTCATTATGGAACCGTCAGGGTCCTGTAAATAATAAAAAATAACGATAATTGCTGATTTTATATATTGTTATTAGTAAGTTTTTTGCCAGAAACTTTACCGGAAATGGAGTTTTGGTGGGAAATTAACAAACGGCGAATTTCCGCCCCAGTAATATATTATAATGGTCAAACCAGGTCATGTCATGCCATTATCTTGTTATACTGGTAATAAATTATAATGGTAATGTACTGGTCAAATTTTTTTTATGGATGAAGGGTGACAATGAACTCAGAGTCCACCTGATGGTGATTGAATGCTGTAGGTATAGGTCATATACATATGTCTTACATCTGTTCTTGATTAAGAATCAAAATGCAGATGCGTTGTCACCTCTGAGAACTTAGATGAAATGCCTCGTTTCCATTAAAAAGGGTCTCTGGTTCTCTACATTGACTATACGAAAAAGAGCGCTATTATTTTATACTAGAATGTTGTGAGAGAGTGGTCTTTTCCCGACTTAACCGACCCGTGCTGCAACAATAATATAGCTGCAATATAATTCTACAACGCTAAATGCTCCTGTATGCATGCATCAATGCATTTGTTGTGTGATAGAGTCACGCCGCGGCTATATCATAGCTGTAGCACGAATGGGTCGGCTCGACCGGGGCAGGACTTCGCTCTCACAGAATACTAGCGTAAAATAGCAGGGTAATGCGACTGTGTTTCGTATGGTGAGTGTAGAGAACCAACGCATATGCCTTGTGATTCTTAATCGAGAATAAATGCGGATGTCTATGGACCACAGCATCCACTTGAAATAAGGTGGACTGTGTGCTCGTTTGTCACCTTTATTCTATAAAGAAAAATTATACATATAAACCTTCCACTTGAATCATTCTTTCTATTGATGAAATGAAATAGTGAGATAGTGGTTGTAGTAGTGCTACTGCTAATCGTGAGTTCCTGGGTTTGAATCCCGATTCAGGCCAAAAAATGAAGTATTAGTTTTTCTGTCAAGAAACTCTTCGGAGCTATCCGAAGTCAGGAATTTGGCGGTGTCTCACCCCCTTGCCTCGGGAATCACGTAAAGCCGTTGGTCTTTCGCCTGATCACTCTCCGGTCGTGACGTTTTACTGTCCCATCGGATTATGAGAGTTAGAAAAGTGAAAGTACACACCTGTGCTTGCGCGTACACTTGGGCACTATAATCCTGTCCTGCGCCGATGGCTAGTCTCCGTTGAGGCAGGCCGCCGTGGCCGAAATTCGGTCTGGAGGACATTATTATTGACGAAAACCGCATCAAAATACGTTGCGTAGTTTAAAAGATCTAAGCGTACAGACAGCGGGAAGCTACTTTGTTTTATAATATTTAAGAGTAAAAGTATAGTAGAACTAGCAAACTTTTTTTTTGGATGTTGATCACCTTTACCCAGACTTTTTTTTTTCATAGGATAGGGTGACAAGCGAGCGTACAGTCCACCTGATGGTAAGTAGTTGCTGTGGCCCATAGACATCTACATTTATCCACGATCACAAATCAAAATGCAGATGCGTTGTCACCCGTGAGGACTAATATCGAATGCCTCGTTTCCAGTAAAATGGGTCTCCGGTTCTTTACACTCATCATACCAAACACAGCAGCATTAAGCTACTATTTTAAGCTGGTATTCTGTGAGAGCGTCATCCCCTTCCTCGGTTAAGCCGACCCATTCGTGCTACAACTATACTACTAATATAACTGCAGTATGGCTCTACCATGTATAGAATTTTATATTTTATATTGGAATTATTAATGAAACAAAATTATGGAATACTAGGGACCCCGTCCTGACTTCGCTTGGGCAGAATCTATGAATTTGGCGTTATTTAAATATAATCAGAGCCTATTTTTATTTTATTTTATAATTTTTTCGTTTTTCTGATAATTTATAGCCTAGGTCCACTCTGGAATTGCTCTTACAATCGGTTCAACCGACAGAGAAAAGTTTTAAAAATGGTTTTATGTATTTAATAGTGTGCTAGATAACCTCTATTTATACAGTACGTGTTACAAAAAGATGAAATAAAATAATGTGCGTGCTCAGCAGAGCGGGACAGTATTTCTTGCCGGCACATCGCCTGCAACTTTACAAGGCGCAGGTTCGGCCGCACATGGAATATTGTTCCCATCTCTGGGCTGGAGCTCCCCAATTCCAGCTCCTTCCACTTGACCGCATCCAGCGCAGAGCGGCTCGAATCGTCAACGACCGAGTGCTTTCCGATCGGCTTGATTCACTGGCGTTGCGATGAGATGTTGCATCTCTTTACATTTTCTTTCGTATATACCACGGAGAGTGCTCTGCGGAATTGTTAGGATTAATCCTAGCCGCCAAATTTCGTGAACGCACTACGCGGCTAACCTCCCGATACCATCCACACCATCTGGATGCTTGCCAGTCCACCACTGTACGTTTCACTAGGAGTTTTCTTCCGCGTACGATCTCTCTGTGGAATAGCTTACCACCGGCGGTTTTCCCAGACCGATACGATCTGGGGACCTTCAAGAAAAGAGCTTACTCCTTTCTAAAGGGCCGGCAACGCACCTGTAATAAATACCTCTGGTGTTGCGGATGTTCATGGGCTCATTTGCCCCCTCTTCTATAAAAAAAAACTTGACTGCAGCGCTACCCTAGATAAAAACAGTACCTATGTCTTCCAAATGTGACTTCAGTCGGTAAAGTCATCAGTTCAATCATTCAAGTTCCAACCAACTATTATTATTTATAAAGTTAGACAAAGGGTGGAACATGCAAATAATTCATAATTGGTAGACTGTTAAATCTAAAAGATTTCTGACGTAAACGCAATGTTTATCCAAGTGGTCGTCTCTGTCAAGTTTACCACCAAGCTCGCAAAGTCACGCAAGGTTAATCTGTCTTCATTTCCTTTGTATCAGAATAGTGGTCAAGCCCGCGGGTGGAACGAAGTGCTATAGAAGCATTAGCCACTATCAGACGGCTCTAGCCATGAAAAATGATATTCTACCACCCCAGTCATACCTTTTCGCCATCATTCACTGTTTGCCATCTATTTTAAATGTTATCTATTGTTCTATTTAATGGTTTGCGTGCTAAGAATAAACGAAACATTTGTTTACTTTTATCAAGATTTTGTTTGTTTCAGGTATGTTATCTAGAAAACAAAATATAAAATACATAATAGAGGTACAGTAATTTGCACCTACTCCTACGTCAAAATATCTTACTTAAGTAATATTAAAAACGACTCCATATAGTAAAATAACAGACAGCATATTTTTATTTCTTTACTTGCGTCTTCTAGTTTCGGGTTAACAGTTTTAAACAAAAAAAAAACTCTTAGTAAATTAAGCCAGGTAATATGTACAACAATAGAATAGTTATCACCCTAAACCCATCAAAACTGAAGCTCCAATGGCGGATGTTATGTAATTTTAATTACATTTTTATGATAACAAAGTTTGCGTACTTATATATGAGGTATAGGTATGTATGTAGGGTAGATATCCCCAAGCCATTTCAAGTAACAATTCCGGCAGGCGCATACAAAAAACATAACCCTTAAAGGCTACACCACCAAAGGATCATTCAAAGAACACGTCTGTGCACACAATCTAGTATATAACTAGAGGCATCGTTGTTACTTTTTGATAATTATATTTTAGGTAAACTTCTCTTACGAGTAAAGACATTTTGAATAGCTCAATTAAATCGTCAATTTTTATATTATAAAAAAGAAGTGATCTTTTATACAGCAAATTATAGTATTGTAATATTGGAGCGATCGAATACATCGAATCATATTTCACTTAAAAATATGAGATGGCTATTAAGTTCAAGATTCTTTGAGAAGAGTGAGGAAATTTTATATATTTATAGCGTCCGTTAGATTTTATGTCCAGATGCTTCGCGCTCATATAAGCTAACACATTGGTAATGCAAATGAGTGGTATATTCCAGTAAATCAGCTATGGTTTATGGTAGCGTTATCCTTCTTCACGTAACGCAAAATAATCATATTTCTTCAATTCACATTAGTCTTCCTTCGTGCGTTATCTATATCGCCTAGAATATACGTGAAGTGCCCACAGTGCTTTGCATAAATCACATCACCAGAACTAAATGCGTCGGAAGAATGAACCCAAAACAAATGACTGTGTAGGCTTCAGTGATCACGAAAATACCATAAACAGAAAAAAAATTAAACGTTAAAATGTAAACCGACAACAATAATGAAACGTGGCTCTCCATAAATAACTGAGCAGGCTTTCGTTACGGATGTGGGTAGCTTTGAGAGTTTATATTATAAAAGCCGAAGCGTGGTCGCTAACAAACGGGTGAAATTTGAATTATGAGATTTAACACTGAAAATGGTTCTGTTTTATTGTAAAATAGATTAAATATTTCAATAACACTGATCCTGACATGGCCTGATATCAATATTGACCGAAGAAAATTAGTATGCTGGCCACAGTTCTCTATTTTACTCGGAAATTTCACCGAAAAAAAACGAATAATGCTATTGTCCAGGGGAGATAAGCCCAACTCCATCGTATTGCTTAATCACGTCTATTTTAGGTTCTTTTTATTTTTAGATTGTTGACGGGGTTTGAATGGTTTTATTAAAACATTAACTTTATAAGATAAGTATTACAATTTGATAAAATAATTGTAATATATTATGGTGTACATGTAGATAAGAGATTATGACGAATTTAAGTGAAATTCACCTTATGTAATATGCATAGAGAATACACGCTCATATTTATAGCACCCGCTTACTAAACGTTAGGTATTACTCCGCATGAAGATGACAATGGCTACATGAATTTTTAGTGTCTAATCGGTTTACCTTGAGTTCTGACAGACAATGAGGGCTCATAGTATATGCGTGCGACCGGATGCGTCTCGACTAAAGAGGACCGGCCCTTCATACATAGTTGAGTGAAACGCCCTCCCAACAGATTAAAAATTCACCCCGTAATGACGGCGAAATGAAGTTCGTTGCTTGAAAGGGATCATTGCGATGACTTTTAAAGTGTTTACTGTAAGTTTGTCTATGTCAGCTTTTATCACTTTAATGGTGAAGGTTATATATCTTCCTGAGAAAAATCCCTCCATTACGTTTCTTACACAGCTCTTTATACGTCCCCATAGGGCAGTAATAATCTGCATTGTCGTTTACATGGACAATATTTTTTCATTCCTCGCTAAAACATTGGTATGAATGGCTCGCAGTTGACGGTAACGCCTGATGTGGCGCGTTATCACAAATATATTTTTAAAATACACTATTATATTTAAAGGAATATTGCAAATTATACGCTGCGGCATTATCTGGTTTAATGAAAAATAAACGCATAATAAAGGGACAGACATAACTCTTAGGGAGTAACATTATTTAATATGTAATAAAACTAGATGTTTTGTCAGATTTCAAGTTTTTATGAAATAAAAAAATCTTAAAAGAGTAATCTTAAGGCATTGATGATGATTTTCCTATAACAAGAATTACGTTTGCTAGTATTAGTTAAAATGCACTTATTATAATAACTGACAACTAACAGCACTAAGCATGCTTAATTTCATTAATTATTCATTAATAACAGTCAATTTAAATAAATAGCTGGACGGATGTATTCATTTATTCCATCAAATTTGCAGTAAATAATTATAACTTTAGGAAAATTATAACTAAAATACGTAGATTTATCTATCAATTCATCAATGTATCAAACCAACCAATCATTTTTAAACTCATATATATATATTACTTTTCAAATATAAAATGTCTGGTTAAATATACTTTTTTTAACCAGTCAGAGAAAGTATTGATATGTATATTATGTACAGGCTTATAGAAAGATTACGAAGAATCGTTGTCATCGCCATAAGCTCGATACACGGAGGATCTGTCACGATAGCCGCAACATCATATTGCCAGTATACCTGTATCCGACTCTTATCTCTTGTGCGGTGAGCGCTGCATTTGATCCAATTTGCCAATACAATCGGATCTCGAGTATTGCAATGGCATTATCTCCGACGATCGTGGGCCGCGCGGTTTCTAATGTGATCCAGACTAAGAATTTTGTTGGCCTCCACCGCGAACTTTCAACTTGCTTTTCTCTTAAAACGGTGATATAATGTGTAAGTTATAATTTAGTAGGTACAGCGTTTTTAGGTAGATGGTTACTCTGCAAATTAAGGTTTTAAATATTATTTATTTTATGATGTCTTTAAAATTAACAAAGACGTAGAATGAATAATTAGACTTATATTAAATAAATAGGATTTCAAATTATTGATGAAACTGATAAG
>DWHP01008743.1:0-10447 GCA_018247895.1 Parnassius honrathi | reverse complement strand
GAAATCCCGAGCATAGCCCTCTCCATAGCTCGCTGAGCGACTTTGAGCGTCCTCATACGGCCAGCAGTAAAGGACCACGTCACGAGCAATAACGCAAACAATTCATGGCATAGATGACACGAAATCAGAATCTTCATTATTGATTTGGCCTGAGCCAATAGACACATAATCGTTTGACGTCATCATTGTAATAAGGCCATTTGTAGTATTTAATGTATCTATAGTAAACGATCTTTGTAGGTTAAGCATACCAATATTTTCCAAAGGCAAACAATTAGCCTTATCGTTGATTCGCACTTCCACGTGGCAGATTAATCATTTGTATGCTGCTGTGAATTTTCTAGCCGTAGGATTGTGTTAAGTCCTCCTCTAGAACGTACCGCACTAAAAAAAGTTGCATTAAAAAAACATTTCGTCGAATGTAAATGCGATGACCAAATCTTTTTTTCTTTTCCAATAGCATTTATGGTTTCTACGGCTTCCTTAATGATGCCGGGTTTATAGCCAACATTTTGGTACCAGACTCGTAGTGTTCGAAGATGTGGTAGGCACAGGTCAAATTTTGTTCTCATATAATTAAGCCCTAGGGCTATAAAAGTGTAAAGTAAGGGCAAATGCCGTTATGTGCGTACCATATACTTGATTAATTTTTTTATTTTGTTTTTTCTTAATCACCCTTTCGAGGAGATGCTGCAACAAATCGTTTAAACTAGACACCATTACAGCACTAATGTTATTTTGAAGCGAGGGAAACCTTTCAAGATTTTTTTATTACTTAACATTTTCCACTTTTTCATTAGCCCGTTTTTTAGTGCTCTTATATTTTTCTGATTTTTTTTGTTTCATATCTGGGCGTTTCCGTAGAATATCAAGAGTTTTCTTCATTTTTTTTCTTTTTTGGGAAATTGTCTATAACAGAAACGTTTGCAGTAGAGCTACTGGATACTGGGGTTATATCTCTGTAGACATAATATGATGATGCTTTGCGTTTCGGCTTCAATACAACCTACAAAGAAATATAACTAGTGTGTATATTATGTACTTATCTGTGATTAAAATGAATAAAATGAGGTTTTAACCACACTTTTACCTATTTCTGCCGTTAAGCAGCAGTGCTTACACCGGCGCATTCCGGCCTGTAGAGTATAGACAACCGGTATCATTATAAGCTGTAAGGCATTTTATTTTAATCTTCAGAGGTGAAAACACATTTGTAGCTTTCTTTGTTTGAAGGTGATTGTAGGTGACCATATTTGGCGTACTGCAGTAGCCGCTTAAATTAAGTGATACTGTTAGTTCCCTTATTACTTTCGTTTAAAAAAATATACATCACAAGGATGACGACAACAATTTGTAGACATTTGAACATGTGCAAACGAAATGAACATAAGTACAGTAAATATATATAACTAAGATACTATGAACGGGCATAAATAATGTGGGTATTGAACCAGAACGCAGCTTTACTCTTTGTGCACTTCTATGAGCAAAACATTTTTGTTTAAAGTGCTTGAGACATATAGTTGTATATTTTTTGGGAACCCAGTCTTCTCTGTATATCATTTTTAACCATTTTTGTTTAACTTCAGTATTTTTTGGAAATCTGAAACATTTTAAGACTTTAATTTATTGCATTAAAGTATTTACTATAATGCCAAAAATTTAATATTGAAAATTAAAAAAACAAACGAAGTTGAAAGAGGCTGCATCCAAATATATGCCTTTGCCTGTTATAAACGTATTAGCGATAAGATGACATCGACAGTATCAATCTCTATAAAAATAAGATCAAAAATAGCGAGAATTCATGTATTTGTTAAAAATTTTATTATAATTCTTATGCATTTAGACCATTATCGTAATAAAATGCGATATTTTATACACATATGTGTATAAAATATATTACTATACATTTGTGTATAAAACATTTGTACCAGTTCTAAGACATTACATTTAGAGTGCTAAACATTTTAATTATACTTACGTATGAAATGTTTAATTTTGTGGATTTTCTTTTCTCGATGAACTGCATTCAGGTACTGTACACGTCACCATATTTAATCACACTTTTTAAAAACTTATTAATGCTTCGTAATCAAAGATGTCTCGAAATAAGCGGGATTTGCTTCGTTAACTATTGACGTCAGCCAGATATAGGTCTATACCGTGTACGTGTATGGTCTAGCCATTCTATCTCGTTATAACCTAAGATATGCAATGTTCTTTCCGTTATACATTGCCAATCCAACGTAAGTATATACTACATCTATGAATGACACACAGACAACACAGCTAAGAAGAAAGCCCCTTTTTACGTGCAACTCGACTCTTGAATTGAAAACGGGGCTATACAACCAGTGCGTGTTGCCAGTGATGACCTATGAAACTGAGACGTGGTCCTTCACTGTTGGCCAAATGAGGAAGCTCAGTCGCTCAGCGATGGGCTATGCTCGGGGTTTCTCTGCGTGATAAACTTAGAAGTGAGGATACCTGAAGAACCAGAGTGACCGATATAGCCCAACGGATTAGTAAGCTGAAGTGGCAATGGGCCGGTCATATCGCTCGATAAACCGACAACCGTTGGGGAAAAATGGTTCGCGAGTGACAGCCTCGTACTGGTAGGCGAAGTATAGGGCGACCCCGCTAGATGGCGTGACGACCTGGTAAGATATGCAGGAAGTCGATGGACGCAGGTGACTCAGGACCGTGCTTTGTGGCATACCTTGGGGGAGGCCTATGTTCAGCAGTGGACTTGTGAAGGGCTGTAGTGATAATGATGATGATGATGAACAGGAAACAAATTGTTTAAATGGTAAAGTAAAATCATAAATTAATGAAATAAGTATCTTTTGATGTAGGACAATAAAATCGTAAATTTCATGAAATAAGTATCTTTTGATAAGAGGAAAAACTTTATTTCCACGAAGTACTCGTAGCGTTTTAGGATGTGTTCTATTCGTAATCTCTATTGTTACGAGCTTGGGGTTCGTGACAATAAAAACTGCCGATTGAATTACCAAAATTGACACTTTGGTTACAGAACACAAATTACGACTTAAAACATACTAATAATAAAACACAATAGTTGTATTATATTATACTACTGATTACTTTAGTTCGCAGTTGCATTGTTTCAAAGTATTCGCTTGTATAACCAATTCAATACTAACCTGGGTCGGGTCGCGGTCTATAACCAGCCATATATATATACCTTCTCCTCCTCTTCTCTAAAACATCTAGAATATTTGAGTACATACCGGTCCGATTGACTAGGTGTAGAAAGTTCTAGCATGGAAATCTTTAGAAGGATCTTGACTCTCCTAGTTCTGATACTCGACACTAGAGGGCGCTTGTGGTAACTAATGCCATGTACCAGGCATTAGTTATGGCGCGCAATACTGACCCTTCCTAAGACATGCTCGTCTCGAGCATTACCGGCCCCTTAATAATGCGCCGGGCTATCCACATGGACGATCTTAAGAGTACATCTTGTACCTTTCTGTATCCGATAGGTTATGTCATTGATCCTCGTCGCAATCCGGTATGGTTCATCTCATTTAGCTTGGAGCTTAGGAGATTTCCCTTTGCTGCAAACTGGATTGTGCAACCATACTAGAGACCCTTCGTCGAACCCTTCGTTGTTCATTTTGCGGTCTTTTGCGGTCGATCTTTTCAGATGTTTGCTCGATTGTCTGACGTGCTCATAAATGTCATTAATTTTGTTCCGCAAGTCATTTGCATAATCGGCTATACTGCGTGGGGCATTATGTGGGTCATATTAAATAATATTATACTTTTTAATGTCCAACATATATTATCGTGGTTCATTCGTTTGTTCTGTATCGTTCAACCTGCAATAACTTTCGCCATTCGTCCTATTTGTGGTTCATTCGAACCGGATTTGAACTAGCAACCTATGGCCCAACTATATTACTGGTCCAGTCGATCAGGATTCGAACCGGCAATCTATTGCCTAATCAAGTCAATTGCTGAACTGAAATTTGGACAATATACTTTAATTTGGTCGCGCCTAGTTCCTAAGTAGATTTTAGTTTCGCTTTGCACCACTGGGGTACTGTACGCCATATTGTTTAATTTATCGCCAAAACGCAATAGTTTATATTTCGATTTACGAGTAATAGCTGCACTCGCATCATTATAGGTAAATGGACGCTTACTTTATTTAGTTTGTCCCCGCAGTTATCCTCTATTTTTACTTCACTCCACAATTCACAATATTTTATATGAATTTTCATACTACTTGTATTCGCGCATAAATGCTTGATTTGATTTAGTTCGTGCATGCTACGAATAAACGTCTTTGCATTCTCCCTCAGTCGTTTTATAACGATCACATTTATGTTCAACTTGTTAAGGCATAAATCGTTTGGTTTCGTTTGGAAATTTTAGAACTTTACCCGCAACGTAAAATCAATCGCGCTTCATATTGGAATTCTTCGCATCTCGTTGTGTAAAATACTCACTTGGAAAGTTTACTTGTGTTAAAGGATTTTGATTTAATATTATTTCGTGGGACAGTAACGTGTCACTTGCTAAACATTGCCTGATTTATTGTTTATTTAGCACATAATAAATACAACGCTACGCGCTTTGTTTTTTTTTTATAGACATTAATTATTGCATTGCAAAATGGCATTAAGTGCGTGCATGAAATATGACTTAAAGCCCTTTACTCAAAACGAGACATGCTGTTTTGTCGTATACAAAATATTTGCGGTCATACAAAAAATATTCATTTAGAATCAGTTCAGGAAACATTTTCGTGTGAAATAGAAACTATAGATTCATTGCGCTTATATTATGAAAATTTGTTGACCAAAATTAGTAAACCTGATTATGTAGTGAATTACCAATCGCTTATATCGTTCTAGGATTTACTATGCCGCGTGAAGCGAGCTGCCAGGCAGCTCCAACCTGTAGTTCAGAGTGACGTAAAGCCAGCGCCTAGATTGCCACCTATTGATATCCCAATGTTTAATGGTAATAATAAAACGTGGCTGTTATTAGTTGCTGGTTTTCAGAATATACATGTATACATAATAATCCCTCTTTATCGGATGCTGAAAATATATATTAATTAATCGGCAAACTAAGTGGCAAGGCGTAATCTGTGTGTGCCGGTTTCACACCGATTGCGAACAACCATTTGATTTTTTCGAATCGCTGAAAAAAATACGAAGATAAACGAATATTGGCTTCTTCGTATTTAGGCCAAATATTCGATCTTAAAGCTGAGTCGTCCGCAAATATTCATAATCTCGAATAATTTTAGTTAGATTCGCAACGTCGGTAGCCGCTCTCAAATCTCTTAAATTTAATGATCTTATGGATTTTGTATTTTTACACATAGCATAAAAAAAACTAGACCTGAACACCGTACGTTCGTTCGAAATGGAAATCGTGGCTCCGCCATACCATCGTTCGACGCCTTAGCTTCTTTCGTTCGAAACCAAATCAAAATAATACAACGTTCATCTAATATAAAACAAGAAGTAAAAATATACGCCGACTGTCGAATGGATCCACTATTAATGTTATATGTAAAAATGTTATATATAAAAATGTGTAGGTGTTTTAGTTACGCAATATAATGCTGATGTTGTGTAAAATATAAACCATCTTTTGCCGTTAAAATATAAAGCCTTTGCAGTTTTGACAGTGATTGTGCAATATTTGTTCTTGTTATATGATATCATTGCTTGTACAACACGTTCACATTAACTTGACGCATCGCTTGAATGCGGGGCCCCGCCCGCTTCCCCCGCACTCGTCAGTATGGTTAGCATCTTTGTAACCGATACGCGCGTCGATATTTTGACTAGTTTTCTGTTACTATTGTTGTTATTGGATACCTTGTTACGTTTCTGTTATTTTAAGTTTGGCTGTTTTTGGACATTTTGTTACGTTTTTGTTATTGTTTAAGTTTGGACTGTATTTGTTAATTTTGGACTATTTTTGTTACTACTCATTTTTTAACATGGGGAGGAACTATACACAGTGAAGGGAGAAATCTTGTGTTGAAAGTGCTACGGTTTTTCGAGAATGAGAAGAAAAATAGACGCTTTTGCATACCTGTAGATCAGGTTGATAAATGAACCTGTGCAGCAACTGGAATATCAAGAAGTACTCTTACTCGTAAAAAAAGGGAGGCCAAAAAGGCATGTGTGTGGTACACAGGTTCTTCGCCCGACGCTAGTCCAAGCACTAGCTCCTAGTGCTTGAACTAGGGCTCCAAGTACTAGTACGGCCCCAAATACTAGCACCTTTCCAAGCACTGACATTTGACCCAGTTCAGTTGTTCAAGTGCTACAGACAATCCAATGAGGGAAATAAAGTTATCCACACCGGGTAAAAAGCGTAAACAATCAGCGAACAAAATTGTTATGGGTGATTTTGATATTTGCGCGCTTAAAAAAATATTGGCAGCTGTTAAGAGAGATCTTAATTTTCAAGGTGGAAGAACTTTCCTTAGAAATATTTTAATAAATCAGTTCGGTTATAAGTTTATAAAATGTAAAAGTGCGCGTTCGGTGGTAATTCAAAAAGCTGATATAGCCGCGTGGAGAGAACGCTACCTGCGCCGAATGAAAGAGAACAACGACCTCGGCGCAGGTAAAAAATCAGTTATCTACCTGGATGAAACGTGAATCCATTCCCATTATACTGTCAACAAATACTGACAAAACAGCACAGATAGCAGCGTGAATAAAAATTTTAACCCGGGTCAACGGTGGATTCTGGTGCATGCTGGAGGAAAAAACGGATTTATCCCAGATGCAGATTTGTTATACAAATGCAAAATAATACTGGCGATTACCATCATAAAATGAATACCGAGAATTTTTTTAAATAGCTTAAAGAAAAGCTGATACCAAACTTGCCCCCAAATAGTATAGTCGTCATTGACAACGCGCCTTACCACTCAACGCAGTCGGTGAAAGCACCCACAAGTGCAACGTTAAAAGGAGACATGTAACAGTGGCTGCGTGACAACAATATTCCATTTGATGAAAAAATGAGAAAAAGAGAACTCTACAATATTATAAAAAAGGCAAAGCCGTCCAAGCAATACATTGTCGATGATTTAATGAAACGACATGGCCATAAAATTGTACGTTTGCCACCCTACCATTGTGACCTCAACTCCATTGAATATTTCTGGAATTTGGTCAAACAAAGGGTGTCATACAAAAACGTAGACCAATAAGAAAGAAAAATTGAAAATCTCACCAGAGATGCAATAAACTCCATCACAGCATCAGACTGGAAAAAACAAGTTAACCATGTCGAGAGACTACGACAGGTCAGTTCATAAATAAATTATAAATCTAAAGTATGTATGTATGTATTTATGTTTGTATTGATGTTAAATAAAAAAATATAAGTACTTTTTTGGAGGTACATATTAATAATTCACTAAATTGATACAATTATTTTGTGGTAAATTTATAACACTATTTTATTTATTTTCAGGAATGCTGGGAAAAAGATGGCCTGGTTGACGACGTACTGCAGCAACTTTTAATCGATCTTGGAGGAGAGGAGTTATCCGACAGCGAGATCGAAAGTGAAGAAGAAGACAGTTTAGACCATGATATTGAACCAATTATTTATAGTGAAGATGAATTTTGAATAAATATTTATCTATCAACATAAAATAGTTTTAATTTATATTGTATAAAAATACATGATGCAACATATTGCAGGATTAACAAATAAAACCTATGCTCCAAAGTCAAAAATATAGTTTTTATTTAGCTACATGCCTTTTTTCGCACCGTAGCTGACCGCCGAAATGACGTCATCAAAGCCATGCGGCAAGTTAACCCTTACCCTATAAAATAAAAGATAAATAATAAGAAAATAAAATTACTTCGGCTTACAACTTGCCCGGCGAGCGTGCCAACTGTTGCGAATGTGCACCTGCGGCTGTTATGAAAAGGAAAATGTATCATTATTACCAAAAGGTAAACTAATCGCTGTAAAAAGAAATAAAAAAATTATAATCGCTATTTCCTATTACAGATCAAGTATCCAAGTTTATTATATAAATTTTTTTACAAGGTTAGATTTTCCCATATTTTTTGTTTTAAAAATTCATATAGTTAATACTTACAAGTTGAATAATTATTGTAACGGAATAGAGTATTATAGAATATGCTCGTAGATGTAAAATTAGTAGTGTACGTACAAAAGTGTGTAGTTTTAGCTTATCAAATAATTTTTGAATATAAGGTTTTATACATTCTTAAGTTTAAGTCGTTTTATATGCCGAAGACTAAATTGGCATTATGTCAAATTTAATATTTTACGTGGTAGAGCCACGCTGCAGCTATATTATGGTTGTAGCACGCATGGGTCGGTTCGACCGGGAAAGGACCACGCTCTCACAGAATACCAGCGTAAAATAGCAGCTTAATGCTGCTGTGTTTCGTATGGTGTGTATGAAACCGAAAACCCTTTTTACGGGAAACGAGTCGTTCCATCTCAGTTTACAGAGGTGACAATGCATCTGCATTGTGATTTTAAATTGAGGATAAATGTGGATGTCTATGGGCCACAGTACGCGAGTAAACCGGGTTCGATCCTCTCCGGCACCAATGAAATTTTAAATTGCAATTTTAAGTGCTGATTTATCACGTGTTTGGCGTTGAAGGAAAACCATCGTGAGAAAACCCGCATGTCTGTCTGAAATAAGAAAAAAAAATATTTCGAAGACATGTGAAGAAATAAGCGGAGGCCTGTGCCCAGCAGTGAGAACGTATATAGGCTGTAACTTTTACTTTTACTTTACGGGCCACAGCATTCACTTAGGCTTTTTAAACATTATGAGAAAATTTCTTGTTATTTTTTTTTAAATTTAGTCGCATTGGTTGTACATGAGACCATACATACTATTAGAAGATATTTTTTCTTATGTCTGATCAAACACGCGCGTACCAGTTATTTTGTCGGCTACATGTTCGATGTCGCGCCGTTCGATGTGTTGCTAAAGGCGATATTGCACGGTTCAGTTTCGGTTCAATATTGCTTTCAATTTAATTGCTTCAATGGCATTGATACATCTAAATACATTTCAATGCGATTGCGCAATCTCATTGATTCACCGAACCCTTTCAATGCAATGGTGGCAATATTGCTCTTTGTGCAATGCGCTTGAAAAGTGTGTACATGAAAATTGAACGGTGACTCATTCCGCGTACCGCACGACAGCGTACGCACGCGCACCTATTTCGCCTGCCCACATGGACTTTCGAAAATGGGTTTTATGTGGCGTGACAGTCAAACAAGTGTAACCTTTTTAAGAAGTTCACTAAATTGACTTTCCGTCTTTCGCAAATGGTTCAAATACGAATTTGTATCTTCTTATGCCAATTCTACTTATAAGGCGCTTGAGGCTCCTTTAGTTGTCCTTCTCGAAATCCACGGGCACACCCAACAACGCCGAGATTTTTTTTTATTATTTTTATTTAACTCATTTATTAAATAGTCGCAGATTAGCGAAACGTACGAGTTGGCGCGACATCACATTGCGTTGTGAACGTTGGAAGTCATTTAAATGATATATGTATATATCATTTAAATGACTTTCAATGTTATTAGTTTAATGGTATTAGTATATTGGTAAAGTCGTTCAATGTGCAATGTTCAATGCTTTTCAATGGAATTGTTTCAAATCAGTTGATCCGTGCAACATCGCGTTTACACGTCCTCATTTTATGCCTGTTTGCCGCGATACGATAGCTGAATAGACGCGGTAAGATGAACGGATGCGTACGCCTCTCCGTACAAAACTGGTGTTTTCTATGCACAAAAGCGGAATTAAAAGTCAAAGGTGTTCATGTCTGGTTCTGCGACTGTCCACCTACCTCTTAACTACCATGTGTAACAATTAAGACAATTTTTTTATGTGGCAGAGCCAACGCTGTAGTTATGGCTGTAGCACGAATGGGTCGGCTAGACCGGGGAAGGACCATGCTCTCACAGAATACCGGCGTAAAATGGCAGCATAATACTGCTAATTGTTTTGTATGGTGAGTGTAGAGAACCGGTGATCCTTTTTGTTGACACGACAGGCTGGCAGTTTACAATGGAATCCATTGTAAACTGCCAGCTCGTGAGATACCTTGAGGATCACCAGCTGATTAGTAATCGCCAATACGGTTTTCGTCGTGGTCGATCAGCTGCTGATCTTCTGGCAGCTCCCTTCCTATGGGCTTCCCGAGAAATTGTGCAATTGGATCACCAGTTTTCTTTCAGATCGGGGCATCAAGGTCGTAGTAGACGTTGCATGCTCCGATTACAAGCCCATTACCGCTGGTGTTCCACAAGGCTGTTTCTTCTGCATGTCAATGACATGTTGCAAACCGGTAACATTCATTGCTATGCAGACGACAGCACTGGTGATGCTTTATACACCGGCCGT
>DWHP01008742.1:0-10447 GCA_018247895.1 Parnassius honrathi | reverse complement strand
TTTATCTAGGTATTATTATTAGGTAATACGTCGTAAATTGTATCTCGCAAGCGGTTGATATTTATTATTTGCAAATGTCAACGTTGCCAGTTCGCTTCTGGAGCTCATGCAGTGCGGGAAATTCGTATATCCATCTCGTAAGTCGGGCAGATTCGCGCGCTTTTGAAAATGAATAGGTTCGGCAACGTCGCGTATTTATCGTTATTATAACGTTAACTTGCCTGTCACAATTACGTTCTGTTACTCTTAAAACGTTATACTAAATATTGAAAACGATTTTGGCTTGCTGAAGTAACGATATCATTATAACGTTATTATAACGTTAAAAATTCTGATATTTATAACGTTTTAAGTGCCTGGTTTTTTTGCTGCAAAAAGAAATCGCCTATGTCGAATTTACAATAAGATGGCGTTACCTTTCACATATAAGTAATTTTTTATTACATTATTGCTATTCACTATTTTTTAAACTTAAAAATTACTGTAATAACGTGGTCTTGTCAACACAGGCCGCTTGCCTTCATATAATATGCGAATCGGTCAAACGACTGACCCGAGTCTGTATCCGAGTTTTCGCTGTCACCGAGCGATAGTGTTATAACGTGTGTGTGAAATTGTTAGCTTATTGTTTTAAATGTTATGCGTGAGTTTTATAGCGACAGAAGATTGATTTTGTGTACAAAGATTTTACCCCGCAAAAGAGACAGACGGTTTTGTATCGAAAAAAAATACGCTATGGCTACTCCCCACCGTGTTGCTTTATGCTCACAGGACGTATGTGATGGATTCCCTAGTTATAAATTAAATATAAAAGGACAAAGTAAATTTTCTCTTATATCATTTGATTAACGTTGTACATGGTTACGATTTACGAAATTGCTATGGAGCTTGGCATCTATTCAGATTTACGATTTTGGTGGGATTTATTACTTCCTAGCACAATTCTCTGTAAAATTAATAGTAAATAAAATTAAATTACACCAAATAAACAAGTCCGAAAATTTAAAATTAGAAGAAAAACAGTATATGACGTGTATGGAATACACTCTACGTTATAAAATTTTACTATTTTTGAATTTAAGCTTGTTTTCATAATAACAGTGATGATCACTTTTTTGTTTCAATTATTAAACTTACGTGGACTTGCCCTAACAAGCAATAAATGACGGAAAAACTGTATCGGAAATTTCAGGTGGTATAAGGCAATTTTTTTAGAACTTTGTTTTTTTGAACTGGCGCGTTTTATAAATGCCTGTTTACTCATATGCCTAAGTCCACTAAAGTACAAACGAAATATAATCCTGTAGAAATCAAATCACCCTACCGGGTGGCAACTTCATTGTCTCATCTAACAGCAATTTCTAAATTGAAAATCAGAAATAACATTGTCACACCTTACTGTGTTATTGAGTTCATTATCATAAGAAAAGTACTCTTTAGTTACTTTGGCCCATTGTTTCTCCAATCTGCAAAAAATCATGTGTGCAGTTCACATGCGGTGGAATCGCAACCTTTAAATTAAATTGAATATAAAATATACATAATATAAATTTCGACTACGACTATTTTAACACAATACTCTATCTCATTCTCTCGCAAGCTTAATCTTAAAGTTCGCACATGTTTGTTTCTTATTAGTGTCGCTATGTATGAGTTTCAAATCACAACAATTCTAAAGTTTTCACTTCAAAATATCCTGCTAGGAATGTTTCATTAAACCTTTTCATTCGGTTTGTTTTTTTTAATCAAAAATATTCGCTTAATGAACAAAACCCTGATAGAATCGATTAAAACTCGATCCGGAAACTTAACACTGTGATCGTCTGACTTGTCTGACTGATCTTTCAGAAGAAGAAAACCAATAAAGAAATAATGTTTTTTATCTTGCAATAGACTTGGAAAGTAGTAATTGAAAAAAATATCATTTTTAAAACCGTTTTTTGGTCAGTATTGCTCTGTTTGCGGCAAGTTCCACAAAGATGCCAAAGCTGTACAGATCGCACGCAATAGGGTATTACACCCATTTTCAAATAGTGTTTTAAATGAATCCTACAGTGATAATGAATAACTATAATTTTTATATTTTTTTTAAACTGAATAGTGCCATAAAAATTACCTTTAATTTATCGTCGTAAATTTTCGCGCGAAAACGCTAGCCGCCATGCTGTTAAGCTCCTGACATCACTGTACTAGAATTTTGCAGAGGAATAAGATATTTTTAGATGTTTAATAAGTTATCATTTCTTTATCACTGGTGTGTTATGTCTGAATGAAAAAATACGAGCATAAGTACGAGGTTATGGATTCAAGTGACAATTGGTTAAATATGAGAAATACTTGGTTAAAACTGGCAAGAAGATACCCGAATACATTATCTACAAAAACTAGACTATACTGCAGTGAAGATCATTTTGATGTAAGTAAGAATTATATTTAACTATCATTTATAACAAACAAAACATCATTAGTTTATAGGTATTGCGAGTCAATTTTTGTAATAAAGTACTGCCAACTAGTAACGATACGAAAGGTCATTTACCTGAAAAACGTGTGGAGTTCACAATCTATTATCTATCTCTTTCCATCTTGTATATTTGTCGTCATGTCTCGTTTTCCCGGCAAAAACGGGTCAAGACGGGTGCGCCAGTATTCAGGAGGCCATTTTAGTAAGAATGGTGATTCATTGCGTTTCGGAACGCGCTCGTGGTGATACAAGTTATTTGTTAAGGTGGTTCATGTATAGATGGCTTGTGTGGAGGAGCTGCCGAAGATGCATACCCAAGGTCGTACATATATATGGGGTGGTCGGGTGACCGACTGCTTGAAGTACTGTAGCACAATGACTAGTTCTATATTAGGGACTTCGATAGTTAAGTCTATTATACTAAAGCACTATTATAGAAGGTCTCTATGAAGTAAAAGCATTACAATAGTAGAGTTGTGAGTTCAAGTCCTATATATTAAAGACATAATAGTAAAGTCTATGATACAAAAACATTACTATAGAAGGTCTCTATGAAGTATAAGCAATAGAATACTAGAGTTGTGGGTTGAAGTCCTATATATTAATGACTTATAATAGCAAGGTCTATGATACAAAAGCATTATATAGGTCTCTTTGATGCATAAGCATTATGATAGTAGAGTTATGCGTTGAAGTCCTATATATTAAAAAGGTATAACAGTAAGGTCTACGAAATAAAGCAAATATGTGGAAGATCTCAAATAAGTAAAAGCATTATTTTATTAATATTAATAGAAAAGGGACTTAAAAAGGATTATTATAGTGGCGTGTATGCTGTTTCACGAGCAACTGAGACCGAGGTAAACTTGGACTCGCTAACCGATGTACATAATATCATCTTAGTGCCGGTGGTAAGCGGGTTTGTACGGTTTATACGGCTTTCCTGTGGACGTAGCACTTTTAAGTGTAACAAGCATACTCAATTTCATGTCCTAGTGCCTTAGCGCTACGATACGTGGAGTTTTGTCCACTGGCGTCTTAGTAGTGTGCTACTATGATACGTTGGTGCAGTTTTTGGTTAACATCTTAGTGCCAGTGGTAAGCGGGTTTGTTGTAGCAATACGGCTTTCCCGTGGACATCACACACCCATACCGTTTGTGGGCGGCGACGTAGCGCAATGCGATGCGTCGTCTATCTTTGAGATTGGGATGAGTATGTTCGGTAGCACTTATAAGTGTAACAAGCATACTCAACTTCGTGTTTTAGTGCATTGGCACTATAGTACATGGAGCGTCTTAGTAGCATGCTACTATGATACATTAGTGTTATTTTTTAGTTAACAACAATACAAATTTTGTTACCAAAGTCGATAAGGATCATGTGGGTGTGTTGTGAGGGAGCACCATCCGTATAATAGTTGCATTGATGCTTACTGCTACTTGCGGTATTGCGTCTTGTGATGGATCTGCGGGCGCTTGATTCGACACATTCTTGTGGTTCTGGTCGATGGAGGTATGCGGGTGGTGATGTCTGCTGGGATGTATGAGGGACCTTGGGATGGTGTAAGCCGACGATAGTCGTATTGATGCTTGTTGCGTTCTGCAGCATTGCGTCTCTGCGATTGTTGTTTGGTGGGACGCTACGCAATTTTAAGTGTAACAAGCATACTCAACTTCATGTCTTAGTGCATTAGCGCTAGGATACGTGGCGTATTGTTCACTAGCGTCTTAATAGCGTGCTACTATGATACGTTGGTGTTATTTTTTAGTTAACAACAATACAAATTTTGTTACCAAAGTTGATAGGGATCATGTGGTTGTGTTGTAAGAGAGCGCCATTCGTATGATAGTTGTATTGATGCTTACTGCTACTTGCAGTATTGCGTCTTGTGATGCATCTGCGGGTGTGTTGCGCCTGATTCGACGTACGCTTGTGGTTCTGGTCGATGGAGGTATGCGGGTGGTGATGTCTGCTGGGATGTATGGGGACCTTGGGATGGCGTAAGTCCAAAGATAGTCTAGTATAGTTTGGTGGGACGCTATTTTCAATGGCGCTTTCTGCGTCTTGGTTTAACTCATACCTAAGTAGCTTTGCTCAAGTCGGGTCCCTTCATTGCGGGCCTGCAGACTGTCTGCCCTCCATGAAGTTTTATATAACGACATAATTATATATCTCTGTAACTTTCCCACCTTTGAATGATTGAGGGCAACTTGTTGGAGGGTGAGACAAACATGATCGAAAATGCATTTACTCAACGTCAGTCACACAATACCTTTCTGATGGCAAATTATGACTAACATCTTACAACTGCTTTTTGGCTATATCTGCCGTTGTATTGGTTCGTGGATCGTAATGGTCGACCTCATACGGGTGGTAGCTGGCTGGAGGATCTAAGGAGACTCAAGGCTGCGGTCGAAAGCCGCCCAACGTGTTACCCCATTCCCTTAAGGTGAGTGGTAGACTAATGACACGCTCTGCGGCTGGTAGCCGTGCTACACTTTTTTTAAATAAATGTAGGAGAGCGAAGCTCTTGTATCGGGTATTTTGTATAAATATGTTGTGAGCCTTTTCCAAGCGGGAAGGGATAAATGATAATAAATTAATAATGTAAACCTGATACAAGTGGAATAGGGACGTTTTACGTTCTTAACCTTTCTCGAGCCCTGTCTTCGTGAACGGGATTCAGTTAGCTTATAAGGAACTACCAACAGCTTTCAATTGCTCTAGTGAATATTCATTCTTCCAAAAGGCGCCTAAAAAAACTAAGTTACTAAACAAATACAACGTAAATAAGGGTCCTAACTAAGAGGATCACGCCAAAAATAATGCAAACGGCCTATTAATAAACCTTTAGAAAGATCATATAGAAAGATCGAAACATATTTTATTTAATCTGGTCACATTAGTATAATTTTATTCGAAAGGGGAAATTATAAAGAATATATAATTATATTATTGAGAAGGGGGGGAGCGTTACAATATCAATGACATATTGCAAATGGGTAACATTCATTGCTATGCAGACGACAGCACTGGTGATGTTTTATATACCGGCCGTGGCAATATTTCTCGGGAAAACTTCTCTGAGTACCGGGACAAACTTGTATCTGAAGTCGAAACTTTTTTGAACAAAGTCTCGCACTGGGGGCAAGTTTGCGGGTTTACCGCTAAAAAACCACTTTCGTCGTATCACCTCAGTTTCAAGGCACTCCCCTTGTTGCCTCAGCCGGTATTGGAATCCTCGGCGTCAACATATCGAGTGACGTGGAGTTTCGTGATCACTTAGAAGAGAAGGCCAAATTGGCCTCTAAAAAGCTTGCCGTGCTCAGCAGAGCGGGGCGGTATTTCATGCCAGCTCACATTTTTTTTTGCAAATTTACAAGGCGTAGATTCTGCCGCACATATACTGTTCCCATTTCTGGGCGGAGGCTCATCAGTGTCAGCTCCTTCCATTAGATCGCATCCAGCGCAGAGCTGTTCGAATCGTCGGCAACCGAGCTCTTTCCAATCGGCTTGACTCACTATCGCATCTATCACGGGGAGTGCTCTGAGGAATTGTTCGGACTAATTCCAGCCGCATAATTTCACCGTCACACATCGCGACAAAACTCACGATATCATCCATACGATCTGGATGACTGGCGGTCCAACATCGTGCGATTTAAATGAAGTTTTCTGCCCCGCAGAAGTTCCTTGTGGAATCAACTTCCACCAGAGATTTTTCCGGGCCGATGCGACTTAGAGACCTTCAAGAAAAGAGCCTACTCCTTTTTAAAGGGCCGACAATGCATCTGCAGGTGTCCTGGTGTTGCAGTTGCTAATGGACGGCGGTAATCATTACGATCAGGTGAGCCGTATGCTCGTTTGCCCCCTCTCCTATAAAAAAACTTACTGTGAGCCTTAATTAGCTATAATGCCTATCGATAAATGCTCGTAAAGGAGCATTATTGGAGTCTCTTCCTCTGGCCTCACCAATTTGATGTAGAAGTTGAGCATCTACAATTGCAATGAGTTCATCATCATGATCTGAAAATTATATTAATAATATTAATTTGTAAAAAAATCATCACAGACAGACCTGATATTAGATAGGCCTGATATTAAGCTAATGGAACGGGTTCAGTCAAGAATATTTTTGGTTGACATTACCATCCCGTATAACGAGAACCTCGTGAACACCGAAACAGATAAGCAAACAAAATATCTGGACTGGCTGACGAGGTGACCAACATGCGGGGTTGCCTGCCGACTGAAATTATTCCTGTAGTCGTTTCTGCAAATCCCAGTCAGCCTCTCAGGTCATCTGAGGCGGCTGGGACTCCGTGACGGACCGCTCCGGGCTCAATACAGAAGGCGGTGCTCCTCGATACCAGCCGCATCGTCCGCCGATTTCTTTCCCTTTCCCCCTAACCCTCGGCCGTTTGGTCTCCCCTGCCGAGAGTCTCCATCTGGCTGGGATTTTATTTATTTATGTATTATTTAATATTTTATGTTAGTATACTAAATATATACAGGGTATTATAGAAACGCTCCCGAAAATGAAGACAGATGATATAGTACAAAGGATACCTTTAATGATAGTGCAAAAAGATGATAAATCCCGACGAAAAAAAATCATTTCTTTTACAACGTTTAATTAGCTTTGTTCACACCCTATCATGTTAGTACAGCTAAATGAAAAAATTATTCCATTAAAAAAATCATGAAAATACCTAAACATAAAACCAACAGTGAAACATAAATATCTGAAATCAGCTGATAAGGGGTCAAAAAACGCGCGGACGCTGAACTTTTTATCGAGTTCGGTACGAAACAATACATTAGGTATTACTGTATTAACGCTTACTGTACTCTTCCCTTTCACACACACGTTGCGGCGTTGCCAAACCGAAATTTGTTTACTAATATTTGCAGGCGAAGTAAGAATCTGAGACGGCAAGCATAATAAAACTTGGAATTAATTTTAATAGTTTTGACTTACCTCTTTTTAAAATCAAAGTATTGGACGGATTAAAAAAGACAGTCAATTAAAGTAAAGTAAAAGAATTATTTTTTAAATTAATTGTGATAGATTAGTTAACTATCAATAATAATTGCAATTGATTTTAACTACTAAATTATTCAGTACCATTTCATTTCTATTTTCTTGTACAAAATCAAGGATAAACCAATTAGGTACATTTATGAATTTCAATATCATTTTTATCGAATTGCTTATTGCGTCAGGGTACAATTGATTGCCTAATTGTATAAAAAAATGACAACTATAACTTCTAAAGTCCATATGAAGACTAGTCGTGGGTATAACTAAACTTTTAAAATTATGGTTGGGAATGTCGTAACGGTTTAATAATCTGTGGGTTGGTGTGCTAACCGCAAGAACACACGAAAGTAGCTTTGGCGGTGGGCTTAGTTTAGTTTTTGAGACAAATTCGTGTTGACGTGCGCGTGAGCGACAGTTCTATCGTTGTGTTTACGAAATTGTTGTAACGTTTTGCGTTTCTTCTTTTGTATTAATAATGCCTAACGTGACGTTTATAGTGCTCGAGAATACGGCGATATGTTAATGTGCCTTGGAAAAGCTCGCTGGAATGCTTCGCATGCATTATGAATTTACAATTTTATAAAGTACCGCTAAACTGTTAAGGCATCGAGATGGAACAAGTGTGCCATACTGGACAGTTTATAAGGTAATAAAGCGTAACCGAATGCGGCCACACAAAATGTACAAAGTGCAGGCATTAGTTCTAGGCGATCACGACTGCCAGTAAGTTTTCTGTCGTTGGGTATTAGACCAGCAACAACGTGTGCTTGGTTTCATTAAGCACGTCATCTGGATGGTTGGAGTCAACATTTACCAGAAACTGCCTGAGGAACCGAATAAATACCAAACCCAATGGTCGGTTAACGTATGGGCAGGTTTATTTTAGGATTTAGATCGGTAAGCTGTTTCGTACCTAATTTTTTTAGATAACTTAGTACTGATCTGATCTGAGTAGGTACATAACTGAACCTATAACATCAGAATAATAAACATACGTACACGATAGATAATTTATGTATTTTACATTAGCGGGGAATTGAACCAGCTATTTAGTTTATTTAACTTGTGAATTAGAATTAAAGTGGAGAAATTAAGGTGGAGACTAGCACAGTGGCAAAATAAGGTTAAGTAGATAAGTTAAGTATTTAGACAAGTGTTGTAAATTATTAGTTATAAGTACTATCGTGGGCGGCATATGAGTGGACAATTCCGTTTATTTACTCATGTCCCCGCAGCTGAGCGGATTCGGCGTCGCGCGTACAATGACCATTGTGAGCTAGATTTTAGGTATTGAAGTTTCACTGTTGGTTTTATGTTTAGGTATTTTCATGATTTTTTTATGAAATTATTGTTTCTTTTAGCTACACTAACACAATAGAGCGTGAAAAAAGCTAACTGAACGTCGTAAAAAATATTTTTTTCATCGGGATCGATTATCTTTTTGTACCATCATTAAAGGTATCCTTACTACTATCGGTCTGTCTTCGTTTTCGGGAGCGTTTCAAAAATACCCTGTATTTATGTATATTTATCATTTCATAAATAAATAAATGATGATGTCTAATAATTGAGTTAACAAACTCGTGTTCCGCGTTATTACTTGACTTGCCTAGCCGAAATCCGAATTGCGCTGGTGAAAGGAGATTATTTCCCTTTAGCCAATTGATGCGTGTCGGCAAGATGGAAGTTGGCCTATAGTTATTGACATAGTCCCCCTCATTTGTGAATATGTTTAATGAGCACCGATTAGAATGCTGAAAGAAAGAGTTAGGCACTATAGGTCAACTGATTGGAATAGGACGCGGTCTTTTTTGCATCCTACCCTTAGGAGCGAGTTTGCTTCTCGCAGGACAATCCCAACGTTGTTGCTGATTCTGTCGCTGATGTGGTACTTCAGGGTATGGAACCTTTTATTCCTTTCTCTGTGTTGCCTATCGGAGGCAAATCTCAGCCGTGGTTTGGTCGCTCCTGTAAAATAAGATCATGCTGTAAGCAGGAGTGCTACCAAGCCTGGGCTGATGCACCAACGTCCCGGGATGTAACCACCAGCGCACTAAACAAAAGTATAATTCCGCTTTCAGGTCCTTCAAAAGAGTTTGTATTGTTTGTAATTGCCAAGGCAAAGTCAGAGTACATAAGCAGAATTGGCGAGAAACTAGTTCACCTTCCTTCCGGAACCCATGCACTTTGGTCTCTCGCCAAGGCTATCCAGGGGAATATCTGCCAGCCATCTCTTCCATCTCTGCACAGGGAGGACGACTCACTGGCCCTTACCGCAAAGGAGAAAGCCGATCTGCTAAGCTCTTTCTTTGCGTCCAACTCGACTCTTGATGACGGGGGAGTACGCCGAAGACCACCCCTGTGTGAGTGCTCTACGCCGAAGGTGCGGTTCACACAGCGCTCGGTTCGCAAAGCACTCCTTTCTCTGGACATCCACAAGTCGAGTGAACCTGACGGTATCCCCCCAATTGAGCTGAGGACATGTGCTCTAGATTCCCTAGGCGTAGTCCAGAAATCATGGAAGACGGCTTTTGTCCTCCCGACACCTAAAAAAGGCGACCGCTCAGATCCGTCCAACTACAGGCCCATCGCCATCACCTCCTTGTTCTCCAAAACAATGCTAAACATAAAAAATCCAAAACTATCAGCTCATGAGGTACCTTGAGGATCACCAGCCGATCAGTGACCGCCAATACGGTTTCCATCGCGGTCTATCAGCTGGTGATCCTCTAGTCTACCTGACTCATAGATGGGCGGCGGCAGTATAGTCCAAGGGGGGGATTTACCGTTAGTTTGAACATTGCGAAGGCCTTCGATCGGGTTTGGCACAAAGCGCTTCTTTCGAAGCTCCCTTCCTATGCGCTTCCCGAGAAATTGTGCAATTGGATCACCAGCTTTCTTGCTGATCGGAGCATCAAGGTCGTTGTAGACGGTGCAA
>DWHP01008741.1:0-10448 GCA_018247895.1 Parnassius honrathi | reverse complement strand
CCACCATGTTGGTTCTATAATAATTAATTCAAAAATTGTTTTTAAATAGAAATATGTTTAAAGAAAGTCCCGCTGGGTATCTTGCTGGTTATTCCCAGGACAAAGGTTTTTTTTTCGAACTAGTGGTAAATGGAAAAGAATTTTTAACATAGAAAACGAACCGGATTTTTAGTTAATTGGGATTTATGTAGGCGGATGTACTTTACGATGTATAATTACCCTAAAAGGTGTAGGGCAAGGTGGTGATCGTGACCACTCTCGACCGTGTACTTCGGAAGAGATTAATATCCTATATGGTTATATGGTACCTATTTACATGAAAAAAATTAAATTGGCGATTGATGGATGGACAGCCTGCTGTAATGAAACATCAGACTTCGTATATATATATATATATATATACTTACGCCTGTCACGCAGAGGAGTAGGCAGACTACAGACTTCCAATTGGGACGATCCTGATACAACTCTCGGTTGCTTTACATTCATATACCTACATACCTGCGTCGGTTAAGGGTACTCTCTTCAATATATTGCCAATTTAGTTGACATACTTTCTTCACGGGCCCGACTTTGCCCTTCACTTTTGCAACATGCATGCCATAAAATATATTTAAGTTTTTAGGTATACGTACTTAATATTTTAATCAAGCGTATTTAAGATTAATTATCATAATTACGAGAAGTGTAACATATCTAAATAAGGAACTAACTGGTTGTAAAAGGTTTGTATTTTTGAATTAGGCAAAAATGACCGAGGTCAACTCGTATTCACGGCTTTAATGTAAATAAGTTAAATAAAAAACCTTGTCTTCGGATTACGTGAACGGGCGGAATCGCTGCGTCTTAGAAGCAAGAGCTGACGTTTGGCCGGTGTTGCCAGCAGTCTCGTACCGCAACCCGCTCGGATCGCGCGCACTTTCGCTATCGAACGCCTTGTACTTCCGCCGTTTCCTTACTTCCGACTTGCGGGCTACAAGGGTTTTTGTACCCGAGGGAGTAATTAGTCTACTACTCATATACTTCATTATTAGCTTCTACGATTCTTCTTCTTAATTTTGACAGTTATTATTAAACTATTTAATAGTAATCAGACCCGTCCTAATCTTCGATAAGCTGTTTGTTTAGAAGCACTTAATTCTATAGTCTATTAAATAGTTAGTGGATTTACTTGTTATAGTGTCAGGTATTTTCAGATATAGAACTGGAAACCGTAAACTTCCTTTGAATGTTCTTGAATTCAGTCTTTTTAGAAACCAAGTGTTCATCCTCATACTGATAAGAGTGGACGTTGTGTTGATTAAACAAACAGAAGTACCAAGGTCAATTAATTGCTGCAATATTTTATAAAGAATCTACAAAAGCAAGTGACAAACGTGTCCTCGTGTGGTCCTTATACATTGACTGTAACTGTGCAAGCGTAAAGCGTCGGCTATGTTGGTGATCCTGGCCTTCATTGGTGTCCGATTTGCTCTTCATGTGTCCAGGCAGAGTGCCCGCTCTCTTGCGGACGAGTGCTACACCAGAAAGTAAATACCTTTTGTTTATATTATTCACACTAACCCGTTACATGTGGTACGTTCATACTCTACTTACATACATTTCACATTACGGTTTAGTTATATCTTATAAGGGACCATTTTTTCGTAAATTCAAAGAGATTTTTTAAATAAATAAAAACGTTGAAAAAATCTTTGTTAAGTTAGGGGATACGGACCGTTCGTTGGCCGGTTGAAGTTACCTTTTTGATTTTTGCTACTGTTATTGAATATGTCTCACCGAAACAAGAGCTTTTGACATCTCTAAGTCTGAAATTTCTGTTTTACCTAAACAAATTTCATGGTAGTAGATCATTTATAAAACTGACGGTTGAGTCAAATTTATTTTTAAGGTTTCAACATAATGTTAGTTTTGTATTTAAATGTTTGCACATACAATCTTTACCAAATGAATTCCTATTTCCTTTATACCTAATTTATTTTAATAAATTTAATTAGTGAAATTAGTTGTGTTATATTGAAGTAATTTTTTTAAAGTTTATAGTTTTTTAAAGACTTTAATTTAAAGTTGATAGCAATTGATAGCAAGATCGAATATTAAATATACTACAAAAAGCTTTACTCGGGAGTGTATTGTATATGTGGCCGAATGATGGCGGACGTGTTGAACCAAATTCCACGGTGTGAATGAGGTGCAACATTAATAGTGTGAGGGTGAGCTTTGCGTTTTAGTATGAACGAACATTGGAAGTAACGCGTGACATATATCAAGTTTATGAAGATGACGATATTGTTGATAATACAAATAAAGAACGTTCAATCTAGAAATACAAATTTACTGCCGTAGCCAAACAATTATTGTGACAATCCGTCGAAGATTTTATTAATATTATGCGTCTTGTTTAGTTGATATTTGCATTAAGAACTTCACCCCTATTTTTCCACCCTAAGGGTTGGTATTAATAAAAAGTAAAAAAACTCAATATAACTTAATTAATAAAAAAACATTAGAGTCGGTTCACAATTGACGAAGATATGTACAAAAAAGAATGTGCAGTCGAGTTGTGAGCCTCCTCCTTTTTTGAATTCGGCTAAAACTTGAGTATAAATTTAAACAGCTTGTATTTAAATTTATTACAAAAAGAAATCATTTGTCATATTGAATTTGGTTTGAAAAAATGTTTATTAATATTTATAATATACCACCTTCCTTCATATTCATATTCCTACATTCTCATCTGAATCTGAGCTATGTTCAAATTTTAAAGTTGTCAGTTCATCGGGAAGTGCTCAAAATTCGAGTTGCAAGATTCTACCGGGAACTACAGACAGACAGACCAACAACAAAGTCACTTTAAACGTGTAAAATGAAAATAAAAAATCAAAATCTATTTCTGTTACCTCCGCCAGTGCTATTGACTTGCTTAGTTGGATGTGGCAGCAGAATTTTGACAGTAACATTAAGGACGCAGAAATGCGGTCATTAAGAATCATGTTAGCTGTAACGTTGAGTGTGAGAAATTGTCTGATAAGAGTAAAGTGTATTTGCAAGAAAATGACCAGTATTGACAGCGAATTCGGACACGTAAAAATAATGAACAGGGGAAGTGGTACAAAACAAATATATGATGCAAAAGTGAGTTTATCGACCAAATTGGCGATACATTACAGATGAACTGAACAGATAACAGTAATCTTAAACTGACGAGTATTTATATATATTTGAAAGAAGCGACAATGATTCTTCAGGATCGTGTCAAATGAAAGTCCGAAGTCTCTGCCTACCTCTGTGTGACAACAGTAAGAGTTTACGTTTGCGGTATAGTAAATTATTAAAAATATGGTTTCGGAAAAAACATGAAATTAATTTTTGCGTTTGCTTTTCTAAAACATTATACGGTTAACCCGCTTCGCATTGACATACAAACATATTTTAGTCGTATAATTTTCGAATTATTTATTTCGCCGCGTTCATACGTAGACTTGAAAAGTAGGTTTCTTGTATACTATGGCTAGATTTTTAAGTTTATTCGATCTACTTAGTTCGTTAGGATCTAAACTGTGAAAATATTTACTTACTTAAATTTAAGAAATGCAGTGCAGAAATGCGGAGAGGGTAGCTTATTCTTATATTTTTTATTAGAAGTCTCGGGTTCAAATGTCGGGTCGGAACCAATATCAATTTTTAGGTTTTTTCTGTTAAGGAATTTTTAGACGGAGGTCAGGAAGTTAGCGTTGTTTAGCTCCGTACCTATAAAGCACGTAGACGTTGGTCCTGTGCCTGATCCCATTCGTCGTCAGCAGTCTAACCATCACGTAAAACCCAGTCCTGCACAGATGCTCTCCTTTAAGACTGGCAGCTGTGATCAAAATTCGGTCTTGAAAACATTATTATTGTGCCTGCAGGACGAGTCGGTTAGCTCGAACGGAGAAGGACCATACTCTCACAGAATAACAGCGTAAATTTGCATAATACTGTTTTGTTTCGTATGATAATAGGGTAGTTCCATTGCATTCTCGAGAGTGACAACGCATCTGTATTTTGATCCTTAATCGATGATTAAGGATTAAAATACAGGTGTAGGTATCTATTGGTGATATCCTTCACTCACCATCAGATAGCCTATGTGCGGTTCTTCATCGGTCGGTAGTTAGTAGGATCTTGATGCAACAATGTAATACGTTTGTTGTCTTATGAGTCAAGCTGATACCCGCTCACTTTGCTGGGCGCACAATAATATTTTATGGCGAAACCTACATCTAACAATAATGCAGGTAGGTAAGCAGATGCTGTGGCCCATAGGCATCTACATCTATCCTCGATTTAGAATCAAAACACTGATGCGTTCTTATATCGAATTGGATTTGTTTGAATTGAGTTCTTGATACCACGTTTCCAGTAAAAAGGGTCTCCGGATCTCTACACACACCACACGTAACACAGTAGCATTAAGCTGCTATTTTAAGCTGGTATTCTGTGAGAGCGTGGTCCTTCCCCGGTCGAGCCGACCCATTCGTGCTATAGCCATAATATAGCTGCAGCGTGGCTCTACCTCGTGCAATATATATAATTCTACACGACGCGACAACGTGCCACGATACTACGTAATATCGTTTTATTTATTTGCTAGCGATCCACCCTGGCTTCGCACGGCTGATTTCTTGATCTCGACAACAGCGCCACCTACGGGGTCTGATTGTATGTGTAGACTCAAACACACACAATGTTTTTATCAAAATCGATCCAACCGTTCTCAAGTGATGATCTTACATACATGCGGCAATTGAGTTTTATTTGTATCTAGATTTAAGTCAATAGCAATAGTCAATAATCACAGAAAAATGGTCATGGTACAAAATAATACGTCGACCAACAGACCAAACTTGTTAAAAAGATTTTGTTTGGTCTCAATCCGTCTTATTACAAAACGTGGCTTGATAGTCTAGGGTTTAAACTTTAAACTCACATTTAAGATGATTATTTCTAATTAAGCTCCTTTGCTTCGGCGCCACTGTGGTGTACTAAGCCCCCACAATAATATTAATTAGTGTTAAGTTTAGGATTAGTTTTCGCGTATAAAGACTGGTAGACAAAAAATATAGTATGTTTTTATTTCTGTAAATGTCATAACGATAAAACTAGGTTTCATCTATTTTTCTATTGATGTGGCTTGCACATTCCGTTTTCTTTTTTTAAATCTACATTGTAAGTTAGTTGCTGGAGCCAAAATATCGCTTGTGGTCGATATTCGATCAACTGTGTGGAAACAACGCTAAGTAGGTATTTATTTGCATTACTTTCTTTTTGTAATATTTTTCCGTGCTGTGAATTTAAAGAGGTCTTAGCTCATTTAGTCATATAGATAAATCACGTGTATATTCACTTTATTTTACCTGCCATAATGGCAATATGTCAGGTAAATTGTTAATTTATATGTATATAACATATACGTTAACAGTTTGGTTACTCTACTATTAAAATATTTGGGGATGTATCATAATTATTACGCCTGTCAAAAGCCACCTTGATGATTCACCTCGCTTTATTCGCACAACTTAGTTGCATAAGCCGTTACTTCTGTTGCGTACAATCACATTTCCTTACTTATTGCATTTTGTTTTCTTGTCGAGGCATTAAAATCGATTTTTTAATGTTTCTTTTTTTTTAAATATTTCAATAATATTATTTTCTATTGCATAAACGAAGATAAAATCGCGGGTACAACTAAGCCTGTTCTGTATCCCTTAATTAGAGACTGTATAAGTATGTATGTAGTAACAAAATTGGGTTATATCGAAAGGAATGACAGGCAACTTTTAAAATAAACTGTTTTCACGAAGAAAGTTCACAAAACTTATTTTATGCGTAATACAAAATCAAATCAATTGTATATTTCAAAAAACTGACCATGATAATACAGGATTCTGCTTTTTTTTTTTAAATAATGTACACAGTAGGACAAGGCTAAGACTTGCGCTTGTATAAACTCGTACTTAATGTTTCTTACTTTATACAAGCTCTATTTTAATTATAATAGATTGGTTCTGTAGTAATATTTCTGTAGTGTATTAACGTGTATTACTCGAAGTGTCGTGAAAAATAACACGTGGCGGATACCTTACCATCATTATTATTAACAGCCTTTGAGGTCAAAACCTTTTCAATCACTTAGCAGCTTAAAAATGCAGAGAGAGGCCAATATCCAATGGCGGATTATTACCGATCAATGATGAAGGTGTTTCATAGCTCAACAATTTGAGTACATAGCTTTTAGGCCTGGTGATCCAGTACTCTAAACTAAATTTGCTAACGATGAATTTTCACACCGCATGTATCTTCATATTTTCTCGTACTTATTATATCATTCCTCCTAGATACGAACATAAAAGTGGCGTAGAAAGGTGATCGCTTCTAAGCTATTTCTAAAATGATTTTAGAATGGGGTGGCGGTCTGTATAAATGTCTTGTTAATTGTTACTACGTTGTCTTAATGACACTATATATGTCTTGGCATTAGTTTATATTTTCCATTGTTAATTCGGAATATTGAAGAAATAATAGATAGGATCTCTAATAAGTTTATTAGCATTTTTTTTAACTTCGTATAGATATTATAGTTTAAGAACTGAACTCTAATCTTTATGTTACGTGTCACAAAATCTTTAAAATAACTTTTAAGAACCTTGATGCACTGACTTTTACTGAATCAGTATAAAAGGCCACTCCGAGGTTAAATCAAAACTCGCTACATGCCTCCGGTATTTGTATTACATTTAATAATGAATTACATTTTCCGAAACTACCAAATATCAGCGTTTAAGTGTTGCTTTCAGACGCACCTCGAGTGCATATTATTATTTTGATACGTTTATAAAAACGTGGTTTGATAAAGTACACGAACCTGGTCCGCTCGCGTACTGTTAAATTTACAGCTAACGCTCACCATCTTACCACGTGCTCGCCGGTGAAGGAAAACATTATGAGGAAACCATGTCTGAGATCATCTCAGTCCCCCCTGTGACCATGGGTGCTGTAAAGCGCTCGAAACGTCGGGTATTTAGAAAAGTTAAATATACGTGATAAAATCCGTAAAAACCAGTATTATTTAAATGTGCAGTTCACGAAGCTCAGTTCTACCATTTATCGAGTTACCCAAGTCTAAACTGTGGAATTTTGTTTTGGTGCTTTGTCGCTTGCTGTATCAGAGCTGCGATCATTTGTAAATAAAATGCTAGTAGTGAAATAAGATATTAGGGCCAATATAATATGTTTAACAGGACCGAACGATATTGCGACACGTAAGTTATACTTACCATATCAAATCTTAATTGTTTTTTTATGAAACCATGGGATATCTTTTGTGGTATTACACCTAAATTATTGTTAATATAATTTAAGATTAATGCAACACAATTCCAATTATGTTCCTTATTTGTTGGTTTTTAAAAAACTACTTTGACCTCCACATTGAAAAATATATACAAGGTGTAAGTGTAAACACCGTTGTCACTAAAACCATAGGTAGTTGGCTTTGATATAAAAATATTTATCCGAATTTAAAAAAAAAACGCTATTTTCTTTCATATAGTTTAAAAAGACCCTGGAACGCAAAGGCCATTTGAAAGATAAGCTGACCTTTCATTGTACGGAAAGATCATACAAAGCGAGGCCAAGACAAACTGGTTTTTTATAGTATATATGTAAATTGAGATTTTACTAAAAAAAATGTTGTTATTTTTCATTGAATTTGCGTTCTATATGTGAAACCAAACCACTGGTTTCAAGGATAACGGTGTTTACACTAACACCTAGACGCGTAAATGATAAGATTGTTTTCGGTTAGTCGTGCGTAGGGTATAGTGCACTATTCGTTTGTAATGAATAGAATCATATTAACTACGAAGCAAAAAATGATTATTGCATATTATGTGTATAAAAAGAATGAAAAAATACAACCACGTCCACACATGTACAAAAAAACTCAAATTATCTGAAGCAACCCACCTATTCCGCCCCTCCCTTCACCGCAACAACACACAGCTCGTGTTATCTAGCGCAGACAAGATTTTTTTCTTTGTCAGCCTCAGGGCATTGTATACAGTTCGTGTGTAGAAACGACACGAATTCTTGCATAGACCCGGCGGCTTTCCTTAGCGTGTACTAGAGCCCTACTTAGTGTTATGTGGCGTGCACTAATTGAAAGTCACTCTTTATGTTTAATTAACCACTGGTTTAGAAAATATTCGTGTCCTGTGAAGAACCAGGAAGAAACCCAGTGGGACATTTCTTTTTTGAAAAAAGAACAGTTAAATTCTCTCCTTATTACTTAATATTGTATATAATAGACCGAGTCGGTCTCTCATATACAATATTAAGTCAACCAAATCCCCCGCACCCGCAGATATCGTGACCCTTGGCGATTTTAACGCTCACCACGCCGAATGGCTCGGTTCACGTTTAACCGATCATACGGAGAGATCTGTTTATGACTTTGCCTTAGGATATGGTCTTACACAGCTGGTTACTTTGCCTACGTGGATTCCAGATGCGGAGGATCACGCACCTTCTTTATTGGCCTTGCTGATGACTTGTGATCGGAACGGATATCAGGTTTCCGTTGACGCCCCTCTTGGCCCATCGGACCATTGTCATATCCGGAGTGTGGTGCCACTCACACTAACTTCGGGACTATATTCTGCAGGCTGCCGTCGTATTTGGCACTATAGGTCGGCCGATTGGTCTTTATTTGCATCCTGTCCTTTGATTGCTTCTCGCCGGACAATCCCAGCGTTGTTGCTGATTCTATCGCTAATGTAGTTACTTCAAGGTATGGAACTGTTTATTCCACCCTTTATGGTTCCCATCGGAGATAGATCCCAGTCATGGTTTGGTCGCTCATGTAAAATAGCATCACGTTATAAGCAGGAGTGCTACCGGGCCTGGGCTGACGTAGCAACGTCTCGGGATGTAAACATCAGCACTCTTAAAAAAGAGTCATTGCCAAGGCAAGGTCTGAGCACATCGGCAGAATTAGCGAGAAGCTATTTCGCCTTTCTACTACTCTGTGCATGTATCGTGGTCGAGCCTCAACGTGGTAACCAAAGATTTCAATGTGTACTACTACACGCCCACTACGGTACTAATACGCAGCGCTTTACGTTACGCTCAATTAATCGTAACTTCTTTAGTCAACTGCGAGCGAGCGAGAACACTAGTTCTTTGTTTTGTAAACCACGAACATTGTTTTCGACAATCTTTATACGTAGTTGAGTCATGCTATAGAGGTCGAGCTGACGGGGAAGGACCACGTTCTCACAGAATACCAGCGTAAAATAGCAGCTTGATGCTGCTGTGTTTCGTATGGTGAGTGTTGAGAACCGGGAATCCATTTTACTGGGAAAGAGGCATTCCATCTTAGAGTCCTCACGGCCGACAACGCGTCTGCATTTTCTTCGCAAGCGACGATAGATGTAGATGTCTATGGGGCACAGCAACCACTTACCCTCTGGTGGACTGTGTACTCGATTTTCATCCTTATCATATAAAAAAAATCTAATACTACTGATTTTAATGATTTCTTATATTTACGCGAACACTACACATTTAAAGAATACTTCATGTTTTCATGGATTTTATCGCGTATATTCACTTTTGGTCACGAGGGGGGCTGAGATGTTCAACGTCCAGATGTTATAGTTCACCGCGGTTACCTACAGATTAAAATTATTAATTTTAGTTCCAAACTACACAGTGTGAACTTATAGTATCTTGAAGTCTTGCAGTTGTATGCTTGGGTTGGGATTTAACTTTATAAATTATAGGATCCCAAGCAGATGGTAGCGCTCAGCCATTTTCTCTATTGAAATTAGGATGTTTTTAGATTTCAATAGCCTCGCGAATCTTCATTGGAAGGAATCGGTGTTCTTTAGCGAGGATTTGTGGTCTATCAAATCTGATGTAGTGACGGGGGCGATTCGGTACGTGTTCACAGACTGTATACTTCCCGGAGCATGAGCATACCACTATTTAGTACTGACTTTGTATTTATTTACGTGCGCCGTTTGTCAACGTGAGTTGAAGTTTTTATTTCACTTTATTTCGTATTTGTCTAAAACCATTAACTATCGTAAATGAAAATAAAATTGCGTTGCATTATTACGTGCCAGCTTTCCGCCGGCGCGATCCACAGTTTTGACACAGTTTCTGTTCTGAATTGCCGGTCTAGTAGTTTACGTATAACTTGAAAAACACGCGTGACACCGTGCGTTCTATTGCTATCTCACTCAACTCGATTAGACGTGTCTGTCGCTCAAAACCTACTTCAAAAAAATAAGATTACGGCCTCATTCGACGAATCATTGTTTACGATTTTAATAGTGTTACGAGCTTGAGGTTCGTGACAATAAAAACTGCCGATTGAATTACCAAAATTAACACTTTAATCGCCG
>DWHP01008740.1:0-10448 GCA_018247895.1 Parnassius honrathi | reverse complement strand
ATATTATATATTATTGAATATTTGCCGTATATTTTTACACGTGTTAGAGCCACGTTGCGGCTATATTATGATTATCTCATAGAATACCAGCGTCAAAACGCAGCTTAATGTTGCTGAGTTTCGTACGTATTCGAGAGTAAAATGCTGACGCCCATTTCACTATCCCTCTGTCTCCTCGCCTTTTATGATATCCACGAGATAATGTGACATAGATGATTATCTTATGCCGCCACTAAATAAGGTATAACTAAGTAATAAGTAACAAATTATTAGTTACTTATGGGTTATACATTACATACATTATTTTACCTAAAAATAATTTTAAGCCGATTATTTAAAACTCATATTTTGCATGTCCTTAATCTGTAGTAGAAGTAAGCCATCGACGCTTTGATTTTTCAAAAGCGTCTGAATTCACCGGTTTTTGTGTGCATCGAAGTATATTTTATGATTTACAACGACGACGTTTGGGGAGGATTATTATCTAAAAAAAAATAAAGACGTATTGAGTGTAAGATATTACAAATGAGCTATTTATAGACTGTTTTAAATCAATACAATTTGCCTTACAAAGCCGTTTGTGGCTCTGTGGTCTGTCGGTAGTCAAAGGATTGCTTAAGTATCATTACCGTTGCGGTCAGCAAGTAAGATGGCTTACCACTTTAAAGCGTTTTCATTTCCAATACGTACGCGAATGCGACACATGGAATAAAACTAACTTTTTTATAGGAGAGGAGGCAAACAAGCATACGGCTCACCTGATGGTAGGTGATTGCTGCCGCCCATGAACCACTGCAACACTAGGGAATTGTAGATGTGTGCCGGCCTTTTAAAAAGGAATAGGCTCTTTTCTTGAAGGTCCCTAAGTCGTATCGGTCCGGAAAAATCTCTGGTGGTAGCTGATTCCACAAGGAAGTTGTGCAAGGAAGAAAACTTCTTTTAAATCGCATGTCGTCAAAAGTCGATTTGCTAAGATCCGCGTAATAAAATAAAATGATGTAGCTTACCCAGTTTGAAGAGCACCTACCGCCCTCCCTCAAATGCGTGCACTATCCCCGTCACCCCCACTAAACTAGAAAGGACCACCACCGTTGATAATGCGACACGTGTTTCGCCTCTACATGAGGCATCCTAAGGTGAATAGACTCTGCGGTAGCTCACCGCTTAGCGGTCTTAGGGGATTAGTGCACACAATTGAGGGAGGGCACGAGACACATCATTTTATTACTTATTATTTACGCGCTCGTCCACTGATCTTAGGAAATTCATTATTGACGTCTATACAAATAAATAAAAGTGAAGCGTTTGTTTATAATATTAACATAACAGCTTTTTACTAAATGCACACGAAAGTGTACTTATAACAAAAATCAATTTTAAAAATTTGTTGAATGATCCACTATTGTCGATTGTCTTTTAATTATTTTTTTATTATAGTAGTGAGGGCAAACGACTATGTGGATCACTTGATGGTAAGTGACGTCCGCAAACCATGAACAACTGCAACAACTGAGTAATTGTAGGTGCGTTGCCGGCCTATTATAAAACATTATCCAATCACATAATTTCTCCGATAGCATATAAGAAAATGCTTCGAAAGAAGCGGCTTGTGCTAAATCCGTTTGATGCCAACCCCGACGAAAAGCGTATTGGCGGTTACTAATCAGCTTATCAGGTCTTTGAAATACATCAAGAATCAGCAGTTTATAATAGAATATATTAATATAGAGAAAGAGGAGGAGATGGTGATAGGCCTGTAGTGAGTTCCGTGCCGTGAGTGCCGTGAGTTCAGAATACGCCTTGGGAGTACCAAAATGGACGCACAAGAACCGGTGTCAACTCCGGTACTGTACAACATACATATTCAGTACAATAGGACGGACTCCATCACTACCAAATGACATATCATCAACCAGAAAGAGAAGTAACGTAGCATTGTAAATTAAACATGAGGGGTACAAAAGACAAATACTACTGCTAGAATATTATCAATATTAGCAAATAATAAATTATCATGGTTATGCCCAACGACGCAAAGTATGCCATTAATCTAGATAACGAACAGGAGTGGGACAAGAATTGAACCTTGAGGAACACCCGTAGATTTTTTGTGTTTTATTAATTAATAAAAAAATAAAACTCAATAATAACTCAGGATCATGTAGCATTTGTTGGGTGAGGCCTATGTTCAGGAGTGGACTCGTAATGCGCTGTTATAATAATGATGATGCTCGGAAAACGATTTTTTATCTATACTTTTAAAATTAGAGGATCGGACTCCTTTTTACCTAGAACTTTGTCAGGGTAGGTTGTTTAGTTTCTTCATACCTATTTCAGTGCCACACTGCAGTATCTCCACTGCTGTGTTCCGATCAAATGGGCAGGTCAATATAATTACAGGCTAAAAGACATTCTATTTTAACCCTAATGGTGGCCACACACGGTCAGTTCAACTGATCGTTTCAACTGTTCAGTTCAAACTAAAACTGTTGATATTTTTTTAAATATTGGATTCTCAATATATCTATCGTTATAAATATATTAATATCGGAGTTTACATATAAGTTTATTTATGGATATATCGAAAATTCGATATCTTAAAGAATATCAACAGTTTTAGTTTGAACTGATCAGTTGGTATGATCAGTTGAACTGACCGTGTGTGGCCACCATTAGAGGGGACAACGCATCTGTAGCCTCATTTGTTTGAAGTACGCTACAAATATCTATAGGTAACATAACTTATCATCTGGTGGACCGTTCGTTCGTTTGACAATACAATTTAAAAAAAAAAAACTAGGTTTTAGAAATAATGTTAATATGGGCCGATTTTGCAATCATTATTTATCTTATAAATACTGATCGAAAAATCAGATTTATTTATAGGATAAAATACAACCCAAGTAAATTAAAAGTTACAGTTGTTTTTAAAAAATAGTTCAATTACTTTCACTTTTATTTATAGCCAGGTCATAATTTGTTTGATGGATAACTTTTATCCAAGGTGTGAAAATCGGTCCTAAGAGAAATATATGGGGTGCGTGCAATTCGAAAACATTTTACCATAAAGATGTCAAAAAAGCAAGTTATTTATAGTAAAAATAGTAGATAGACAGTTTCATAGCCTCGAGCTGACAAGTTAATAATCTGAAGGAATTTCAGAATTCAACTAAAGCGTATACAACTGTGTAATTGAAAGCCATAAAATGTAAATAAACATATAATAAATACAAATAATATTGAAAAGCTATATAATTTCATATATTTAGGAGTTTTCTTCCGCGTATGAACTCTCTGTGAAATAATTTACCACCGGCGATTTTTCCGGACCGATACGACCTGCTGCGGTAGTAACTTAACATCAGGTGAACCGTATGCTCGTTTGCCCCCTCTTCTATAAAACATATTTTGGGCTTATATATTTTTATTTTATTAAAACAATAAATTTAATGAAACACCTGATTGTGTCTATTGTGTGTGTGTTTGTGTGTGAGCGTGTGTGTTTCACGAGTGATGTGGTGACTGTGAAAAAACTGAATGCTAAGCTGTTGATTGAAAGAGCTATAATAGCAACTGACAGGAAAATTTGTTATTTGGAAGTACGTGGTAAATCAGCACTCAACCAACAATTTCATTGGTGCAGGCGGGGATCGAACTAAGGTTGCTCGCATTTACGAGAGCTTAGCTCTTGAGCTACCACACCTCTTGTATATTTTAAAGTCATAAATATTAATGAAATAAATAATATAATGTAACAAAGTGTTTTTCAGTAATGGTGCTGTGTCGCGCTTTTGTTCGCTTACGCTGTCCCGAAGGCGGGAAAATTGATTTAAATTGTTTGAAAATTTTCATTGAAAATTGTTCGAAGTGATTTAGTACTTGGAAGTAGGATTTTGATAAGCGATGGCGTTTTCGGATCAGGTCTTTTCAATGCGCATGATCTCAAAGAAGTTTTTGACGGAAATTTATTGACCAAATTAGCGACATACATATTGAAATTGAGCCAAATCAAGAGTATACTTAATTGATGAGCATATATACGTAGGTATATGGAAGTGTAAGAAGCAAAAAAGGTATTTTAGAGTCGTATTAAGTAAAAATTTGTAGTTTCTATGTACTCCTCTGGGTAACGGATGTGAGAGTTTATATATTACGTATGTTGTTTTTTATGAGTGGGACAGTGCAAAAAACTTCAACCAAACAAGGCCACAGACAGATCTCTGCCTGAGGACTTTTTATAAAAGAAAGGATGAAAAACGAGTATACAGTTCACTTGACTGTATGCAGATACTACGATTTCTTTATAGAATAGACGTGACAAACGAGCACACAGTCCATCTGATGGTAGGTGGATGCTGTAGCCCATACACATCTATAATTATCCTTGATTAAGCATCAAAATTTAGACGCTTTGTCACCCCTGAGGACTAAGATGGAGTGTCTCGATTCCAGTAAAAAGGGTCGCCGGTCCTCTACACTCACCATATAAAACACAACAGTATGTATATTTTACGTGAAAGGTTCATATCACCATTAGGGTTAATGATGTTTAAACTTAATTAGTTAAGATCTCCGTAATAAATAATGCAAAGTTTATTTTACCTAATAATGCCTCGTCCAGGGGCGAAACACGTATTATCGCATTATCGACGGTGGTGTGTTTTTCCTTGTGTAGTGGCGTTAGGAGTACATAGTGGTATTGGAATTATTGACGGGGATAGTGCCCGGAAAGAATCGAAATGCATATATGTCGTCACCATAGAATACTATAATACATACATAATAGAACGGGGGAGTGGGCGGAGTCCGTGTAGCCACTAAAATGCCACTAACACGTCAATTTACTCGTATAAATGTCAACATGAGATGTGTTTTGACGTTACAATCGTTTCCAAATTTTGGATGCAAATTATTTAGAAAATGCCAAATTGCACGCTATTTGCAAATAAATATGTATTAAAATCCGTTTGTCAACACAGCGAATCGGGTTTGTGTTAGTAACTGATAATACTACATAATTGCTTGTATATGTGCTCCCGGCGACGCCTTGCATCGTACAAAATATGGTTGACAGCCTTTCTATTGTGTATTATAGTATTCTATGGTCATCACTCTTGAGCACTACGACCTAACACCTCATAAATTAGCGATGCTTTTATGTCTTGTGTCGAAAAACGTTAAGATTTCCCCACATTCAGATTTTCTGTAGTATTGTGGATACAGTTCACATATATAAATTGCACAAAAACAAATCCAAACCCGGAATTATCATTTGTAAGTCATACAAATACTTTTTCTAAATGGGATTTGAACCCGCGCCCCTCAGCGCTGCAACTCAAGGCATAAGACACTCGTACGTTAAGTGACAACAACTAGAGATCTGATTTATTAGCAAATGGGCAATTAATCTTAGTCCTCTGGGTGACGACACATCTGCATTTTGATTTATAATCGTAAATTTTGTAGATTTCTCTAGATTACAGCATCCATTTACCATCTTGTAGCCAGTGTGCTCGTTTGTCATCTCAGTTCTTTAAAAAAAGCACCTGTAACACGAAATAACTTAATTTATTATCTTATCTTTCATATGAAAATTACAACTATTGTTTAGACAAAATCGACGTTCAGTATTCTAGGAATGTAATACACGAGTTAGGAAACTATTCAAGGCTGTGGTTCAATGATGCGATGCATCTGTCGTTTTCAAGCGCACTTGATTAAATCCGGTGCTGCGAAACTACTGACAATCCAATTAACGCATTAATGCTCTGACATATTTGGTTAGGAATTAAAATGCAATTGCGTTCATCCAAAGGGCTACAATCTAATATATCGGTACTTGATAGAGGATCTCCGGTTCTTGGCATGGTCCATTCGAAACACAGCAGAATTATGCTTTTATTTTTCGATGAACTGGATGACCTTTTTTACCGTCTGGAACAAAATATGGTGTAACGTGTGAACGTAGTAGAAGCCTATGGTACTGATATTTTACAAACAATAAAACAACATTTTTGAATTAAAAGTTTGAAAAAAAATTTTTTTAACAATTACTTTGCCCTTTGCCCTTGAGCTTTGACCCTTCAAAGTGACAAGGTTAAAGATGAATTAACTGTTTTATAGCCGTTCGTAAAGTAGGGTAGATATGTTTTGAATTTTGATAGATTTTATTTTATTTATTTAGTAAATTCAAAACTTTTGTTTTTGTTTTTTGTAAAATGCACTGTTATCCATAGCCTTCTACTCCGATCACATGTTACATCCTATTTTTTCCAGATGGTAAAAAATGTAAAAAAGGTCATCCATTATATTTGTGGTATGGTAGTGAGAATATAGTTCTTAATATCGTGTGGCAGCGGTGTAAAGAATATTCACTGTTGACCGCGACAGAGGATAACAACGGAAGATAGAAGATAGGCGGCAGCGTTATTCTAATAACAACTAGAAAATAACATTTGCGGTGGCCTCACCACCTTCAAACGAAGCAACTACGGAAAATATATATAAGGAGACCTATTATCAGCAGTGGACTTTGATATGCTGAAACGAATGAATAAAGTCTAAGTCCTTCCAAGGTCTCTTAGCAGACCTATTCGCAATATAGTGTCGCTTTGCCACGTGTAAAAATTAAAAAAAATTGAAGACAATCTAATGGTCGCCAAACACGGTCAGTTCAACTGATCATTCCAACTGATCAGTTCAAACTAAAACTGTTGATATTTTTAAAAATACTGGATTTTCGATATATCGATTAATAAATATATATCAATATCGGAGTTTTATATATAAGTTTATTTATGTTTGTGTGTCGTCCATAACAGGTTAGTTTACTTACCTTATAAATATAAATATCTATAAGGTAAGTAAAGTATTCTGTATTATGTAATTGACTGCCTCGTTGGTCTAGCGGTTGTATTAGTGCGACCGCTCCTCATGAGGTCGCGGGTTCGAATCCTGAGTCGGGCCAAAAAAATCTGTTATTACATTTTCCCATTAAGAATTTTTCAGTGGCTGCCCGGAGTCAGGAAGTTGGCAGTGTCTCACCCCCGTGCCTCGGAAACCACGTAAAGCTCAACTGCTTGCTGCGCCCGATCTCTATCTTGTTGTGTCGGTTTATAGGCCTATCGAACCACGAGCGTAAGGGAATAGAGAATCCACCTTTACTTGCGCACACACTTGGGCACTGTAATCCTGTCCTTTGCCGATGGCTAGTCTCCGTGACCAAAATTCGGTCTGGAGGACATTATTATCATTATTTCTAAATATATGTTATAATTTCATATTACAATTAATATATTTTACTTATTATTAATTTAAAATTCATTCACCAACTTTAAAATTCGTTGTTTAAAAATGTACAAAAGCGGACATAACGCCATAAAGCTTTCTCCACCTTTTATTATTATTTATTAAATTACTTATTAGAGGTCTTTAAGAAAAGATTAAACAAAGAAAGCCTTTTTGGAAGACCTTTTTTGGGTGTTACAGTTATTTATGGAACCCGTGGAACCGTTTGCTCCCTTTCATTAGAAAGATAAAAGAAATGTGATGAGTGGGTACTTAAGATTCAAATAGCAACAGTGAGAACGTTTCTAGCAATACTTTTCTTTACCTTGAGAAAGTTTCAAGGTAGGTACCGGTTGATACTTCAAGTTTAAACTGCATAAGTTATCGTCGGCAAAGTGCAGGTCTATGTAATCTTTCTTAAGCCGTTTCGCAAGGTATTTTGATCAGGTCAACAGCTTATATAAAGCAGGAAGAAAATTTAAAATATAATACAGAACTTAGAAAAAAGCTTATCCAAAAATTAATGTATGTAAGTAATTCAATGCGAAATCTAACTCCACAATTTAGGATAAAAATACAACGTAAATTGTAACATAAAATATATTTGTAAAATTTTTACACATGGTACAGCCACCGCAGCAACATTATGGTTGAAGCACAAATGGTTCGGCTTGAAGATTCGGATTCGGTTCGGAAGAACTCCGCTCTCAGTGAATACCAGCGTTTTAAATTCGTTTGGTGAGTGTATTTGGTGGACTGCGTACTCTCTTGTTACTCTTATTCTGTAGAAAACTTATGGTGTTTTAGAATTTAACACCATGGAACAGAAAAATTGCGCTGTTATAGAAATTAGAAAAATACAAACTCTATGTTTATAGTTACGTCTTAGTTAAAAAAATTAAAACTTTTTTATAAGAACAAACTTATACAACCGAAATACGCGTATGCATACGGTACAACATACAACAAATATTTAAGTGGTGAATCTCACCATCATCCTTCACAGCCAACTACCGTAGCACCGTACATAAAAGACTGCAAATCAGTTAATTCATTAGGCACCCGAGTTTTTATTTTATTTCATCAATTTGGTGCAAATGAGTCAATATTGTGTGGAAACTAATATCAAACCAACATTACATTACTTTTAATTCATCGTTATTTACCTTAAACTTTACTTTTTTACTTAGGTAACTGGTCTCTCTCGTTTTTCATTCTTCAAGTCGAAAAATCTGTATTGTAGAAAGAGGATATATAATGGATGACCTTTTTTAACGTCTGGAAAAAATAGGGTGTAACATGTGAACGGAGCAGAACCCTATGGCACTGATAATTTACAAAAAAATAAAAACAAAAACCGACGGTGTCTTTGACCTTGTCACTTAGCAGGGTCATAGGCAGAAGGGCGAAGTGCAAAGTAATTGTTGAAAAAAAATTTTTAAGCGTTTAATTCAAAATTCTTTTTTATTTTTTGTAAAATATCAGTGCAATGGGCTTCTACTCCCTTCACATGTTACACCCTATTTTTTTCTAGACGGTAAAAAAGGTCATCCAGCATAATTACAGTCTTATTTGTTTGGAGTTGACACTTCCATTGTGCATTGTTGAATTACATTTACGAAACGCAATAACTCCTGGCTTAGATTTAGATCGATATTTGTGATTGTCCTCTGTCCATATTTGAAAAACAAAAAAAGCAATAAAGCACTTACAGTGTAAAGATTTAAGCAGTTATTTACAATTTGCGTCCATCAGCCGTAAAATTATGAAACAGCACGATTTTAAATTCAGTGGTTATTATGCGAACATGATCCGACCCAATTTCTGTGGCCGGGTGAGGGCGGAGTGAGGGGCGTAAATAATCCAACGACATTACGCAAATGATTCTTGATAAATAAAACATGACATTTTATTCGTTTAAACTAATGACTTGTTTTGAATTCAGTAGGTTAAATGAGAGTATTCTTGTTTTCGTCATTAATTGGTATTCCGTGTAATTTTGTCCATCACTCCACGGTCCGTTGAACCGTGTAGTGGCGATGTAAGAATATCCACTACACTACCCCATATCGTGCCCTAGGTGTCATATGAGGCGACAGAAAACAAATCAGGAGATGTGCAGCAGCGTCTTCCTAGTAAGGACTAAAAATAAAAACTGCAGTTGTCATGCCGCTTGCTAAGCGTGGCAACTGTGGCAAATATCCCTACTATGAGGTAATCTATGGGGTAGGCCTATATTTAGTAGTGCTCATTAATTGGCTGTAACATTAACGGTGATTTTATCCAGTAGCCTCCTACTGTGTAAAAGATAGTTAGTACATACTTTTGTTTTGCTGACTTTTGAGTGAACAGAGCCAAAAGGTCTGTACATTAGGGTGGAGTGAAAAATGTTTACTATGCAATGCCCACAAAAAACTGCTGCCTTAATAATAAAAATAAATACGCGAAAATATATTTTTACTATGCTTATATTTAGAGGCGCCCCGGATAAAACAGTTTTGAGGAAAGTGCCAGAACATGTCAAGGTTCGTTGACAGCCGCGCACTTAGCGCACGGGCTCGCGCGGCAACTTCGTGTGGTTTTGTTCGAATCTCTGAGGCATGTCTCGCGTGGCAGGCTGAGCCATCGTGAGTCTCCGAGCATCCGAAGTGGACAGTTATGTAATTGTAGTTGCAACTACTTTCTTAGTTGTTTATTGTATTAAAAAAACGAAAAAAGTCACGTTTTAAGAAAATACCTGGACATTTCCGGATTAGAAAAATTTATGAGCGTCGCAACCAATATGGAAATAAATTAATACGTAAAGCATACTCATAAATAAGCATGCTCGAAGCAAACTTTGGACAGACGTGCTATTTGGCACCAGGATTTTGGCCAAAATTGATGTACAAGGGTATAGTGACATTGTTATCCGTACAGCACCCAATAAAATAATCGTATTGCTTGCAACCGAATTTCGTAAGAAGAAAAAGCTAAGTTTTTTCTTCTCCCAACGCGACGTATTGAGGGTTCATTTTAAATTGACGCTCCTCAGGTAGCATGTTCGAAATTCCACGGGGGACTGTGGTGACCGACGTCCCGATTTCAAAGTTAACCCGGAGTACTTTCAGCTTTTTAATTATTGTCTTTGGTCCGATCTACGCAGAATGAACTAACTGTGT